>QRFJ01005726.1:0-34688 GCA_006176705.1 Cocos nucifera
CGGTGCGTTGCTGTTGTTGGTCGTGCTGTTCTTGGTGTAGTTCAATGGACTCCGAGTTGATCAAATTCAATTTTGCGTTTAGATTCAGCTACTGGTGCTAGTTTTTCTACCTATCAAACTTCCTCAGTTCGATCTTAGAGGCATTTAGTCTCTTCACTAGGAACTCATTTTCAAGAAAGACCGCCTTAAGCCTGACAAACATCTTTTGCCATCAGCTAGGCTAGAAGTAATATCCTTTGATTTCTTTTGGATATCCAATGAAATAAAACTTGTCAGACCTAGATCCAAGCTTGTCCATTACTAAATGTTTGACATAAGCTAGACACCTCTAAATCCTAAGGTGCGAGAGTACTGGCTTATGTTCTGTTCATATCTCATATAGAATTTTGGAGATAGACTTACTCGAAACCCTATTTAGAAGGTAAGAGAATGACTTGAGCACATATCCCTATAAGGAGATAGGCAGAGCAGTAAATCCCATCATGGATTGAACCATGTCCAACAGGATTCGATTCCTTCTTTCAAACATCCCATTATGCTATGGTGTTTCAGGAGGAGTCCATTGGCAAAGAATTTCATTCTCTCCGAGATATGTCAAAAATTCACTGGAAAGATACTTACCCCCTCGATCAGATCAAAGAGTTTTAATATATTTCTAGTTTATTTTTCTATCTTCATGTTTGAATTTTTGAACTTTTCAAACAACTCAGACTTAATGTCTCATAAATAGCAATACCCATACTTTGATAAGATCATCGATGAAGGATAATGAAGTAGAAATATCCATCTCTTGCACTTGAAACTCATGGATCCACATACATCTGTATGTACTAGACCTAAGAGTTCACTAGCTCGCTTATCTTTTACAGTAAAAGATGACTTAGTCATTTTACCAAGAAGACAGGACTCACAGATAGAAGTATGATTCACAATCACCAATTTCAAGAATTTCCTTGAACCAACATGTTTGTTCTGTCTATAATATGATTTCTAGCCTACGTGCCAAAGATAGACTTCGACATAATCATCTAATCTAGGATATTACCAAAGGATTGAAAACCAGTTAACAAGCTGTGATAGTTAAATTAAATTACCATTATTTCAATTATTCCAACACAAATCGTAACCATCATTCAAAATGATATCACAAAAGTTTTTTTATGAAAAATTGATAACTGTTCTTGGCAAAGCCTACAAAAATAACATTTCAATAAAAAATTTGATAGAGTGACATTCACTAAGAACAACTTTATAAGAATTTGATTACAAGATTTATGGTTTCTAACACTAGAACTGGAACTTGTCTTCCATCTCCAACATTCAGGAACCTCTCACCTTCATCAAATCTTCTACTAACCTATAAATTCTGCATCAAATTACAAATATGATAAGGGCTTCCAGTATCTAATATCTAGGCAGTAGTATCACATATAGAGAAGTTGTAAGATGTTATCATGTAATTACCTTGCCCAGCAATAGCTTGCTTCTTCCTCGACCTGTTGGAGATAGGGAGGTAATGTACTAAGGATAATTTCTATTTTAGTGCCCTTGCTTCTTGCAAAAAAAGCACTCCATCTAGCTCTGATTGGACTTGTACTTCTTGGTCTGATCTTGTGCATTTATCCTGGCATGAGGTTGCATCTTCTTATTCTTCTTCTTTTTCTTAAAGGGTCAATGACTATAAGAAGATCCTCCCACAACATTCACTGTCTACTTGTAGAGCTAGTGATCCTTCTCAAAGTTTTATAGCAATCCAAATAAACCATGGTAGTTTACTACAGGCTTTGTCATTCGAAAATGAGTAAGAAAGGAAAGGAAGGACTTGGGCAAAGAATTAAAGATCGCATCCTTCTCGAGCTGCTCATTGAAGGGAAATCCTGATTTCCCGGTCCAGGTTCGTCCAGATCTGATTAGATCAAGAGATATATTTCAAAAATTTTCTCTTGATCTCAATCAGATCTTGATATGTTTCAGATCTGATTCTTATTATTTTAATAAATAAAATAAAATAAGATAAATTAAATCAAATTTAATTTACCTGATTTGGGTAATCCTATTACCCTGTAGATGATCCTGATTGCAGCGGAAGGTTCTGGATCTTAGCCACGCAAGCGCCTGGCCTCTACCGGTATCCACTCGGGTTGGATCTGGAGATCCTCTTCTTCTCTATCACACCTCCAAAAATCAGATCTGGATCTGATCTGGAGGATCTTCAAAACTCTTTTGAAGATCTGCAGTCGTCCTTTTGCAGCAGCGCAGCCTTCTTGCTTTTGATCGCCTTTCCTTGATCTGAATCGCACCAACCTAAGTCCAAAACACCTTTTGGACGTGGAGAGCAAGGGGAGAAGAGACTATGGCATGGAGAAGGAGGGGAGAGGCAGCCTTGGGGCGTGGGGTCTCAATTGCATTCATTTTACTTAGATTAGGGTTGGGCGCAGGGTCTTATTTATAGACCTCTTGTGATCCAACTCCTCTTCCTCTCAACCAATCACAACCCTTTGTGAAATCAGATCTAAATCTGATTGGTTGGAATAGAGACCCCTGGATTCCTCCTTAGAGGGCGCCTAAGACCTGTCAAACTGGATTCTTAGTAGAACTCTGATTGGAATCCAAAAGGGAGGTGGAGTCCTTGTCCAACAAGGACTCCTAGGCGCCTCCTACTTGGGCTCACGCCACCCTTGGCGTGCGCCCTTCTCCTTGCCAGGTTCTGGCAGGGGGACAGGCCCCCACCAGCTCTCCAATAGGTGCATGACATGTGGTCAAAAGTCAAAGGGTCAATGGTCAACGTTTGACCAGTCAAAGGTAGACTTTTGACCAAAGTCAAAGAACAAGAAATGGCAGGTGACCAAAAATGGCAGGTAATGTCTTACAAATAAGACAACCTATTCTGACTTGGACAACCTCCAGTCAGACCATATGAAGGCCTCTGATTGAGCACAAACTCCTTTGGCTCAGTCAGGACAACTTATTTATGATAGTAAAAGAAGAACGTTAGGTTCAATCGAGTGCTAGCACGATTTCCTTGAACCTAATTGAATCTCATTCAGATCAATTGAACTAGATCAGTTCAATTGATGATCACCAGATTCAAACCCTTGTTTGTGTGACCCAGTTAGGTTCAGTTCTGTATGGTAATGGGATATGTCATGATCTCTATCATCGACATCATCGAAACTCCTTTCGATGGATCAGAACTCTTCTGATTCGAACAGCTAGAATGATCGATCATCTAAATCATTCTAATTGCTCCCAAAATCCACCAGTGACACCTAGCAGTATATGGTGGCAACCCATCAGAGCTGAATGCGAACCTCTTGGTGCAGCTACCTGTGTGATTAAGTTCTTCTATCTTGAGCCCCGATCAGATTAGGGTTAAGGTGAACTCGTCAAACCCTAGTCTCTGTCATATGATGTAATCATTCGATTCGAGTCCAATGTGAAAATCTAAATAGAAACTCTTTCTATTATTTCACTCTACCATGGCCATGGATTTCTGGACTTGATTCTCATGATCATCATAGGGCTACTCCTCTACCACCGAGGTAGATAGATCCCATCTTGATGCAATCCAGTTCCTACAATGAACATGCTATAGCCAACATACACCTCAGGGTTCCATATGGCTAGGAGACCGAGTAATGGTGTAGTCAAACTATAACACCCTCAAGGTGAACTGCCGATGCATCTCAGGTCAAAGAACCAGACACACTACTGCAGCATCGAGTCAGTCATTGACGAGAAGGTAGACTTCCCTAATGACTACTCGAGGTGGTCACGCTCAGTGCCCTCGTTCTCTAACGAGTACCTGTACTCTCGCTCCGGTGTCTCCACACCGTAGACTCAAGACTCATCTACTAAAGAGAAGCGATCGTACACCAACCTTCCGGATCAATCACCATCCTCGTGATGATCCTATGGTCGGGAGCTGTTTATGAGTTAATAATGATTATTCATGTCTTAAATTTTCAACTCTTGAAAATATGAATTATCATTACCATTAACTCAAAGGATGTATCACAGACACTAAATACACATATGTGATAGAAAATAACCCATTTTATTAATTATAGTCAAAATTATAATTTTGCCCCTAGAAGTGTATTACAAGTGTCAGCCAATTCTGGCTTCTAGGGCACATATATCTAACAATCTCCCACTTGTCCTAAAGCCAATTGGCTACAAGTCTAAGTCCCATCTTCTCAAGGTGGGCTTCGATCTTCTGCTGGCCCAACGGCTTTGTAAGTGGGTCTGCCACATTATCTGCGGAGTTGACTCTCTTGACCTCAACGTAACCTTTCTCAAGGTAATCGCGGATGAGATGATATCGCCGCTCAATGTGCTTGGACTTCTGGTGAGACCTCGGCTCCTTAGCAAGGGCTATGGCGCCATTGTTGTCGCAGTAAAGAGGAATGGCATCTGATGGCATTACTCCAATTTCTGCAGCAAACTTCTTGTACCAGAATGCTTCCTTTGCAGCCTCTGATGCAGCTATATATTCTGCTTCCATGGTGGAATCTGCTATCACAGTTTGCTTGGAACTCTTCCAGCTGACAGCTCCACCATTGCACACAAACAGACTTCCAGATGTCGACTTTCGATCATCTATATCGGACATGAAGTCCGAGTCTGTGTATCCCTGAACTTGGAGTTCTCCATTACCAAAGACCAACATCATATCCTTAGTTCTTCTCAAGTACTTAAGGATACATTTCACAGAAGTCCAGTGTTCTTCACCTGGATTTGACTGATATCTGCTTGTGACACTCACAGCATGGGCTATATCAGGTCGTGTACATAGCATGGCATACATGAGGCTCCCTATTGCAGAAGCATAAGGGATCTTGCTCATGCGTTCTATTTCCTCAGGTGTGCTGGGGCACATCTTCTTGGAAAGATGAATACCATGTCTGAAGGGTATTAATCCCCTCTTAGAGTTTTCCATACTAAACCTCTTTAGTACTTCCTCTATGTACATCTTCTGTGAAAGTCCTAGCATCCTATTCGGTCTATCCCTATAGACCTTAATTCCTAGAATAAAGGATGCTTCACCTAGGTCTTTCATGGAGAATTCCTTGGACAACCACATCTTGACTGATGTCAACATGGGAATATCATTCCCAATAAGGAGGATGTCATCCACGTACAATACGAGGAAGACAACAGCGCTCCCACTGACCCTTTTGAAAACACATGGTTCCTCTTCATTTTTGATGAAACCAAACTTTTTGATCACATCATTGAAACGAGTGTTCCAGCTCCGAGATGCTTGCTTAAGTCCATATATGGACCTTTGCAGCTTGCAAACCTTGTGATCAGTATCACTGGATGTGAAACCTAGCGGCTGTTCCATATAGATATCTTCCTCAAGATATCCATTTAGGAATGCCGTTTTCACGTCCATTTGCCATATTTCATAATCGAAATAGGCTGCAACGGCAAGCAATGTGCGGATGGATTTTAGCATAGCTACCGGGGAAAAGGTATCCTGATAGTCAATGCCTTCACGTTGACTATAACCTTTTGCCACCAGTCTAGCCTTGAATGTCTCCACATTCCCATCTGCACCAATCTTTCTCTTGAAGATCCATTTACACCCAATAGGTACTATACCTTCTGGTGGATCTACCAAGGTCCAGACTTGGTTTGAGTGCATCGAGTCAATTTCTGACTTCATTGCCTCAAGCCATTTCTCGGAGTCGATATCTGATATCGCCTCGTTGTAGGTTTTGGGATCATCACCATGAGCACCATTACCTATGAGGAACATTTCCTCTACATCCTCTGAAATAATACCTAAGTATCTTTCAGGGGGACGGGAAACTCTTTCCGATCTACGAGGTGGAGGAGGTAGTGTTCTTATTGGCTCAACCTGATTTGGTTCCACTTGGTCCTTAGCTCGTTCTGCTTGTGAGACTTTCTCATCAAGCTTAATCTGCTTTCCAATGCCGCTATCTTGAATAAACTATTTTTCAAGAAATATGGCATGTCGACTCACAATCACATTGTGGTCTTCTGGAATGTAGAAATAGTATCCTAATGACTCTTTAGGATATCCTATGAATCGAGCTCTAAAGGACCTAAACTCTAACTTGTCCGCTTGTTGTCTTTTGACATGAGCCGGACAACCCCAAATTCTGAGATGACTCAGACTTGGTTTCTTACCGTGCCATATCTCATACGGTGTGGTAGGAACGGTTTTAGAGGGAACCCTATTCAGTAGATAGATTGAAGTTAATAATGAATGTCCCCAAAGAAAATCAGGGAGGTCTGTGAAGCTCATCATGGATCGAACCATATCCAATAGAGTCCGATTTCTCCGTTCTGAAACCCCGTTGAGTTGAGGTGTTCCTGGTGGAGTCCATTGAGAGACTATGCCATTTTCCTTAAGATAGTCTAGGAATTCCCGGCTAAGGTATTCACCTCCTCGATCTGATCGAAGAACCTTAATGGGTTTTCCAGTTTGTTTTTCTACTTCATGTCTGAATTCTTTGAACTTTTCAAAAGGCTTCAGACTTGTGTCTCATAAGATACACATACCCATACCTAGACAGATCATCGGTAAAGGTAATGAAGTAGACAAAATTGCCTCTAGCCGGCACATCGAAATGGGCCGCACACATCAGTATGTACTAGGGCAAGGAGATCTGTGGCCCTCTCCCCATGTCCAACAAAAGGGAGTTTAGTCATTTTGCCTTGAAGACAAGATTCACAAGTTGGATATGACTCAAAAGTCAATGGACTCAATAGCCCATTTTTCTCCAATTTGTTAATCCTATCTTCTGCTATATGACCTAATCTCAGGTGCCATAGATATCTGTCGTTTGGACTATCCCTAGGTCGTTTGGCATTCACGTTTTGCTCGATAGTTAAAATAGGTACATCAATATGCAACTGATAAAGACCATTAATAAGGAAACCATTTGCAATTTTATTTCTTTCATAAAGAATGTTACAATGGTCCTTAAAGAAGGTGATCACATAACCTTCTTGTGCTAAGCATGAAACAGAAATCAAATTCCTGCTAGCTGCAGGCACATAATAACAGTCTTTTAAAACTAAGTCTAAACCAGATGGTAATCGAAGAGGGTATGTTCCCAGAGGGTATGTTCCCACGGCTACTGCAGCAACTCTTGCTCCATTACCGATGCGTAGGATCATGTCTCCATCCCTCAGCCTCCTGCTATCCTCAAGACCCTGCATAGAAGTGCACAGATGAGCACTAGAACCAGAGTCAAGCACCCAACTGGATGCAGAAGAAACCGTAAGGTTAGACTCAATAACGAGCATACCTCCAGAAGGACCTTCCTTCTTGTTCTTCAGGGTGGCCAGGTAAGTAGGGCAGTTCCGCTTCCAATGGCCGTCGCTGTTGCAATGGAAACACTTTCCTTTGCCATCGACCTTTTTCTTCTTCTTCTGCCTTCTTCTTCTTTGATCCTTCCACCTTTTGCTTTTTCACAGACTTCTTTTTCTTTCCATAAGACTTTCTTTTGGAAGAAGTCCGTTCCATAGCAAGAACTGAGCCTTTAGAACCTTTCATAGAAAGCTCAGCGGTAACCAGCATATTCATCAACTCGGCCAAGGAATTTTGAAGTTTATGCATGTGGTAATTCATGATGAATTGCCCATATGCATCAGTCAAGGATTGCAGAATAATATCGTTCTGCAAGTCCAAGTCCAACTTCACACCGAGCTTCTCAAGCTCTTCCATGTCCTTGATCATTGTCAGACAGTGATCTTGGACTGACTGCCCATCACGCATCTTAGCCTTAAAAAGTCATTTCGTGACTTGATATTTGGCTGCGCGACTCTGTTCACCAAACATCTCCTGCAGGTGAGCCAACATTTGGCGAGCAGTCCCGATATCTTCATGTTGGCGCTGGAGCTCATCAGACATCGAGCCCAACATGTAGTATCTGGCCTTATTGTCTTCGTCAATCCATTTTTCCAGAGACGCTCTCTGTTCAGTGGATGGACGAGCTGGTAAGGTGGGAGGGTCCTGGTCCAAAACATGTGTTAACTTCTCTGAACCCAAAACAATTTTGTAGTTCCTGAGCCAATCTTTATAATTGGGTCCAGTCAGTCTATGTGTGTCTAGGATACGTGCCAGTGGGTTGGACGCAGACATTTTCCTGTAGAGAGTCAAAGATTCTAGTTAGATACTGTAATTTTGACTTGACCAATTTGTTTAGGGATTTTATTTTTAAACAAATTAGCTCCCACTATTTTCTCGGATCCCTACACTCCCTCTGTAGAGATGCGAAAATCTCCGCGATTGATGATTTCTAGTGGGTGGTGCGGTCTCACCAACTGACTCATCACCTCACCTAACAGTTATTGGTGATGGGTTAGCCAATGAGTGAACAACTCTTGTTCAATGATTCTCTAATCATGGTGCACCCAAACTTGGTCTCTAATTCATGAATCTCACCGTATCCGGAATATTGATCCACTCCTTAGTTAAGTCAGACCCACCATTTGCATAGACTGGGTTCCTAATTGGGTCTCTCACCGTATCCGGAAATATTGAGCCCAACTCATCCTCCAGCCCATAGCATCCAATGCCTAATAGACATGGTTGCGTCTTCCCGGTGCAACTGAGCCACTGTATCCAGCCGAGAACAATCAACCCCGGGAAGGGCCCGCACGTCTACAATGGTGGAAGACCTCAGGACTTAATCTTTTCTTAGGGAGAATTGATTCAGGTCTCATTAAACTAGACTTGGCTTAGTCATAACAATTATGACTAACCTAGTGGCATGGGTTAGCTCGGATTATTGACCACCTCAGATCAGAACTGTGTCAACAGATATGGCCAGGTAAGTGAGACCGGTGGAAGGAATATGCCGTTAACTCGCACAAGAACGCATTCAGGTCGAGTAGCTTCCAATTAAAAACCAGTCGGTCGTCTGTGCCAAACTTACCTTAGACACCAAATTGTTGAGTCAGAACCAATTGGGTTAGCCTACAATCCAGACTCTAACCTCTGAGCCTAATTAGGTCTTGCTTGATCGTGACTCGATCTTGACCCAGACTTAATCCTATTAGGCTGGTCAATTTAAGCATTGTTGATCCCATCTAACCAACTCTTGATTCGGTTTGATCAACCGCTTAGACCTAATTGAGCTACCCAAGCCCGAACCCAGTATTATGAATATGTCTTAGATCTGAAATTCTCAATTTTAGACCTAATTAATATTCCATAAACTTAATTCTTAATTAAGTTGGGTTCATAAACAAAATATGCACAATAAATCCTAGGGTTTCAGGATCTAGGGTTTTGCAGAAAGTAAGTTTTGGGTTTCTGATTAAGGACGAACACGCAGCACCCCTACACGTCATAAGAACACCCCATCGAATGGGAAGAGAGGGCCTTTAAACCCTTCTTCGTTCTTATGACCGGACGGCCAAGAGGAACGCCTTAATCAGGAACATGTAAATCTACAAAACAGTTATAGATCTATATCATATATCTCATATACAAATTTAGATCTAATCAAGGCATATTTTGCATACATCTCATGTATCAAATCATGCATGTTTTCAGATCTAAATTATCTCATAATAATCTAAAAAATTAGATTTAAATTGATCTAATCAAAATAAATTCTAATCTAGACAATTATGTAGAACTATTCTACAACTAGTCTAGACATGCATCTATCATATCTCATATGATATTTAAAATTAAATAATTTTTATTTGCTGTTTATCAGATGTTATTATAACACTTATAATATCAAAAAATAGTAAATAAGAAGATCTAAAATATGATTTAATCAGATTAAATCAAAGACATGCAAAACTATTCTATAGAACTATTCTATTCTAGAACTAGTCATGCATATCTTCATGTTCTTAGATCCAAATCATTTAATTTTAATTTTTCTGATTTCAGATCTGATCACATCTCATGTGACATCTGAAATCACTTTATTTTCTAATTAAAATAAAATTAAAATCAGATCTAAATAATTTAGAACCATGGCTCTGATACCAGTTGAAGGGAAATCCTGATTTCCCGGTCCAGGTTCGTCCAGATCTGATTAGATCAAGAGATATATTTCAAAAATTTTCTCTTGATCTCAATCAGATCTTGATATGTTTCAGATCTGATTCTTATTATTTTAATAAATAAAATAAAATAAGATAAATTAAATCAAATTTAATTTACCTGATTTGGGTAATCCTATTACCCTGTAGATGATCCTGATTGCAGCGGAAGGTTCTGGATCTAGCCACGCAAGCGCCTGGCCTCTACCGGTATCCACTCGGGTTGGATCTGGAGATCCTCTTCTTCTCTATCACACCTCCAAAAATCAGATCTGGATCTGATCTGGAGGATCTTCAAAACTCTTTTGAAGATCTGCAGTCGTCCTTTTGCAGCAGCGCAGCCTTCTTGCTTTTGATCGCCTTTCTCTTGATCTGAATCGCACCAACCTAAAATCCAAAACACCTTTTGGACGTGGAGAGCAAGGGGAGAAGAGACTATGGCATGGAGAAGGAGGGGAGAGGCAGCCTTGGGGCGTGGGAAATCTCATTCAATCTTACTTAGGAATTAGGGTTGGGCGCAGGGTCTTATTTATAGACCTAACTTGTGATCCAACTCCTCTTCCTCTCAACCAATCACAACCCTTTGTGAAATCAGATCTAAATCTGATTGGTTGGAATAGAGACCCCTGGATTCCTCCTTAGAGGGCGCCTAAGACCAGTCAAACTGGATTCTTAGTAGAACTCTGAATTGGAATCCAAAAGGGAGGTGGAGTCCTTGTCCAACAAGGACTCCTAGGCGCCTCCTAACTTGGGCTCACGCCACCCTTGGCGTGCGCCCTTCCTCCTTGCCAGGTTCTGGCAGGGGGACAGGCCCCCACCAGCTCTCCAATAGGTGCATGACATGTGGTCAAAAGTCAAAGTGTCAATGGTCAACGTTTGACCAGTCAAAGGTAGACTTTTGACCAAAGTCAAAGAACAAGAAATGGCAGGTGACCAAAAATGGCAGGTAATGTCTTACAAAATAAGACAACCTTTTCTGACTTGGACAACCTCCAGTCAGACCATATGAAGGCCTCTGATTGAGCACAAACTCCTTTGGCTCAGTCAGGACAACTTATTTATGATAGTAAAAGAAGAACGTTAGGTTCAATCGAGTGCTAGCACGATTTCCTTGAACCTAATTGAATCTCATTCAGATCAATTGAACTAGATCAGTTCAATTGATGATCACCAGATTCAAACCCTTGTTTGTGTGACCCAGTTAGGTTCAGTTCTGTATGGTAATGGGATATGTCATGATCTCTATCATCGACATCATCGAAACTCCTTTCGATGGATCAGAACTCTTCTGATTCGAACAGCTAGAATGATCGATCATCTAAATCATTCTAATTGCTCCCAAAATCCACCAGTGACACCTAGCAGTATATGGTGGCAACCCATCAGAGCTGAATGCGAACCTCTTGGTGCAGCTACCTGTGTGATTAAGTTCTTCTATCTTGAGCCCCGATCAGATTAGGGTTAAGGTGAACTCGTCAAACCCTAGTCTTCTGTCATATGATGTAATCATTCGATTCGAGTCCAATGTGAAAATCTAAATAGAAACTCTTTCTATTATTTCACTCTACCATGGCCATGGGCTTCTGGACTTGATTCTCATGATCATCATAGGGCTGCTCCTCTACCACCGAGGTAGATAGATTCCATCTTGATGCAATCCAGTTCCTACAATGAACATGCTATAGCCAACATACACCTCAGGGTTCCATATGGCTAGGAGACCGAGTAATGGTGTAGTCAAACTATAACACCCTCAAGGTGAACTGCCGATGCATCTCAGGTCAAAGAACCAGACACACTACTGCAGCATCGAGTCAGTCATTGACGAGAAGGTAGACTTCCTAATGACTACTCGAGGTGGTCACGCTCAGTGCCCTCGTTCTCTAACGAGTACCTGTACTCTCGCTCCGGTGTCTCCACACCGTAGACTCAAGACTCATCTACTAAAGAGAAGCGATCGTACACCAACCTTCCGGATCAATCACCATCCTTGTGATGATCCTATGGTCGGGAGCTGTTTATGAGTTAATAATGATTATTCATGTCTTAAATTTTCAACTCTTAAAAATATGAATTATCATTACCATTAACTCAAAGGATGTATCACAGACACTAAATACACATGTGTGATAGAAAATAACCCATTTTATAAATTATAGTCAAAATTACAATTTTGCCCCTAGAAGTGTATTACAAGTGTCAGCCAATTCTGGCTTCTAGGGCACATATATCTAACAGATCACCAGATTCAAACCCTTGTTTGTATGATCCAGTTAGGTTCGGTTTTGTATGGTAATGGGATATGTCATGATCTCTATCATCGACATCATCGAAACTCCTTTTCGATGGATCAAAACTCTTCTGATTCGAACAGCTAGAATGATCGATCATCTAAATCATTCTAATTGCTCCCAAAATCCACCAGTGACACCTAGCAGTATATGGTGGCAACCCATCAGAGCTGAATGCGAACCTCTTGGTGCAGCTACCTGTGTGATTAAGTTCTTCTATCTTGAGCCCCGATCAGATTAGGGTTAAGGTGAACTCGTCAAACCCTAGTTTCTATCATATGATGTAATCATTCGATTCAAGTCCGATGTGAAAATCTAAATAGAAACTCTTTCTATTATTTCACTCTGCCATGGCCATGGACTTCTGGACTTGATTCTCATGATTATCATAGGGCTGCTCCTCTACCACCGAGGTAGATAGATTCCATCTTGATGCCATCTAGTTCCTACAATGAACATGCTATAGCCAACATACACCTCAGGGTTCCATATGGCTAGGAGACCGAGTAATGGTGTAGTCAAACTATAACACCCTCAAGATGAACTGTCGATGCACCTCAGGTCAAAGAACCAGACACACTACTACAGCATCGAGTCAGTCATTGACGAGAAGGTAGACTCCCTAATGACTACTCGAGGTGGTCACGCTCAGTGCCCTCATTCTCTAACGAGTATCCTGTACTCTCGCTCTGATGTCTCCACACCGTAGACTCAAGACTCATCTACTAAAGAGAAGCGATTGTACACCAACCTTCCGGATCAATCACCATCCTCGTGATGATCCTATGGTCGAGAGCATTTTATGAGTTAATAATGATTATTCATGTCTTAAATTTTCAACTCTTGAAAATATGAATTATCATTACCATTAACTCAAAGGATGTATCACAGACACTAAATACACATATGTGATAGAAAATAATCCATTTTATTGATATTAGTCAAAATTACAATTTTGCCCCTAGAAGTGTATTACAAGTGTCAGCCAATTCTGGCTTCTAGGGCACATATATCTAACAATCTCCCACTTGTCCTAAAGCCAATTGGCTATAAGTCTAAGTCCCATCTTCTCAAGGTGGACTTCGTTCTTTTGCTGGCCCAATGGCTTTGTAAGTAGGTCTGCCACATTGTCTGTGGAGTGACTCTCTTGATCTCGTCGTAACCCTTCTCGAGATAATCGCGGATGAGGTGGTATTGCCGCTCAATATGCTTGGATTTTTGGTGAAACCTCGACTCCTTAGCAAGGGCTATGGCGCCATTATTGTCGCAGTACAAAGGAATGGCATTTGATGGCATTACTCTGATTTCTGCAGCAAACTTCTTGTACCAGAATGCTTCCTTCGCAGCTTCTGATGCAGCGATATATTCTTCTTCCATGGTGGAATCTGCTATCACCGTTTGCTTGGAACTCTTTCAGCTGACAGCATCACCATTGCACACAAACAAACTCCCAGATGTCAACTTTCGATCATCTATATCGAACATGAAATCCGAGTCTGTGTATCCCTAGACTTGGAGTTCTCCGTTACCAAAGACCAACATCATATCCTTAGTTCTTCTTAAGTACTTAAGGATACATTTCACAGAAGTCCAATGTTCTTCATCTGGATTTGACTGATATCTGCTTGTGACACTCACAGCATGGGCTATATCAGGTCGTGTACATAGCATGGCATACATGAGGCTCCCTATTGCAGAAGCATAAGGGATCTTGCTCATGCATTCTATTTCCTCAGGTGTGCTGGGGCACATCTTCTTGGAAAGATGAATACCATGTCTGAAGGGTATTAATCCCCTCTTAGAATTTTCCATACTAAACCTCTTTAGTACTTTCTCTATGTACATCTTCTGTGAAAGTCCTAGCATCCTATTCGGTCTATCCCTATAGACCTTAATTCCTAGAATAAAGGATGCTTCGCCTAGGTCTTTCATGGAGAATTCCTTGGACAACCATAATTTGACTATTGTCATCATGGGAATATCATTCCCAATAAGGAGGATGTCATCCACGTACAATACAAGGAAGACAACAGCGCTCCCACTGACCTTTTTGAAAACACACGATTCCTCTTCATTTTTGATGAAACCAAACATTTTGATCACATCATTGAAATGAGTGTTCCAGCTCCGAGATGCTTGCTTAAGTCCATATATGGACCTTTGCAGCTTGCAAATCTTGTGATCAGTATCACTGGATGTGAAACCTAGCAGTTGTTCCATATAGATATCTTCCTCAAGATATCCATTCAAGAATGTCATTTTCACGTCCATTTGCCATATTTCATAATCAAAATAGGCTGCAACGACAAGCAATGTGCGGATGGACTTTAGCATAGCCACTGGGGAAAAGGTATCCTGATAATCAATGCCTTCGCATTGACTATAACCTTTTGCCACTAGTCTAGCCTTGAATGTCTCCACATTCCCATTTGCACCAATCTTTCTCTTGAAGATCCGTTTACACCCAATAGGTGCTATACCTTCTAGTGGATCTACCAAGGTCCAAACTTGGTTTGAGTGTATCGAGTCAATTTCTGACTGCATTGCCTTTAGCCATTTTTCGAAGTCGATATCTGATATCGCCTCGTTGTAGGTTTTGGGATCATCACCATGAGCACCATTGCCTATGAGGAATATTTTCTCTATGTCCTCTGAAATAATACCTAAGTATCTCTCAGAGGGACAGAAAACTCTTTTCGATCTATGAGGTGGAGGAGGCAGTGTTCTTATTGGCTCAACCTGATTTGGTTCCAATTGGTCCTTAGCTCGTTGTACTTGTGAGACTTTCTCATCAAGCTTGATTTACCTTCCAATGCTGCTATCTTGAATAAACTATTTTTTAAGAAAGATTATTCATGTCTTAAATTTTCAACTCTTGAAAATATGAATTATCATTACCATTAACTCACAAGATGTATCACAAACACTAAATACACATATGTGATAGAAAATAATCCATTTTATTGATATTAGTCAAAATTATAATTTTGCCTCTAGAAGTGTATTATAAGTGTCAGCCAATTCTGGCTTCTAGGACACATATATCTAACAAGACATTCATGGCCTTAGTATTTAGCTCTATTATTCTCATGTCATGCTCATCCCAATCCTCTTCAGGTTTGAGAATTTCATTGCCTTCTACCTTAATTATGAAAGTGTGTGGGCCTTTGATTATTGCTCTCTAAATTTGATAATCAAGTACTTGAATGTAAATGCACATGCATGCTTTTCAATAAGTATAATTTATTCCATTGAACAAAGATGGGCAATTAGTCGATTGCCCTTCGGCAAAGGACACAGTCATATGGGTTGCCATTTGATCTTAACTCTTGATTGTTAAATCAAATGAAGTAAGTACCAGTGCTCTGATACCACTTATTAACTAGTAAGACAATCCAAGAGGAGAGGGTGAATTAGATTTTTCAAAATTTAAACAAGTAATGTGGTATTTTCAAAAACTAGAGATGTGTTGAAGTATGTTGTGATTTTATGCTACCAAGTATGCAAAAGTACAAAAATATAATAGAAGTGATAAGATAAGGCAATCACAAATATAAAAAAATTTATAGTGGTATGGTGCCCCTTGCACCTATGTCCACTCCTCAAGATCCACCTAAAAATTTTACTATAATCTCTCCAAGATTACAACTAGATAGTTTTTCAAGGCTCACTATCCAAAATCTAGTTAATTTTACACTGGTTCACCAACCACAACCAAATCCTAAGCCAGCCCTTGGCTTACAATCCAATTTTCAGACTTGGATAGGCCTTCCCCATAGCTTCAAAATTCTATTAAAGCTAAGTTACAATGAGAGTAAGGATTACACAACAAAAATAAAAACAAAGCTCCTTTAATAAGCAGGTAAGTCAATGAAGCTTATGGAATCTTCTTTGAAGGAAGCTTTTGAATTGATTGAGCTTGTCTTCTTGCTGAAAAGAATCTCTTAATTTGATGTTTCTTGGAGTTGGGAGTTGAATGCTCTCTATTTAAGGTTTTTAGACTTTTTTTCTTAACTTTTGATTTCTCTCAATGATTGAATAGTCATGTCACTTCCTCCAGATATTTTTTTAGCTTATTCCACATGTTTAGTAGGTTGGAGAAGGATTTTTGATCATTAGAAGAGTGAAAATAGCTGTTTGGAATAATTCTACATAGTTCTAAATATTCTGCAAAAACTAGCCATTAGAGCTCGAGTCGACTCATTATTCTGCTTGAGCTCGAGTTGAAACTCGAGTCAACTCGTCTCTTTGCTCAAGTCCATTTTGCACTTCATCCCAAAAATTATGTTCTCTATATTTTTCTAAGACATCGACTCGAGGACCTCAATCTGAGGCTCGAGCTGAAGCTTGAGTCACTCATCCCTCTACTCAAGGCCTTGCCAAACTATGTCCCAAAAATCTCATTCTCTGTATTTTAGCTCTTAAATTCGAGAAACTCGAGTCGACTCAGTCCTCTGCTTGAGACCGTGCCAGCTGAAACTCTCATGTGCCAATCTTTTTTTCACATGCCATTTTAGCTCAAGCTAAATAAGGGATTGAATGAGGGGTTGACTTAAGATCTGTTCATGCTGAAAATTTTTACTTCGATCAATTGATTTTTTCTTCAATTTTGGTTTTGAGATATCTCTTTTAGGCCTTATTTTAAGTGTAATTTATGCCTCAAAAGCCTCCAACTTTTCTTTATCAACTTTCAAATACATTTTTAGGGATGTCTCAATTGATACTCTAAAATGCATCCTGAAACATAATCTCAACAAATTCATTAGCCCAAACATATACTCAAATATTTTATTACTCATCAAAATCAATCCTTGGGGTTAACATAGATCAAAGGGGAAGCATTAATAGTTACTCTAGGAGATGATGAGGAGCCAATCGAATTTAGTTCAAGAGGCTCTCTCATACCTTGCTAAGGATAAATGGATGAAGACAATGGAAGAGGAGATGGAGTCTATGAGGACTAACCATGTCTGGGACTTGGTTGACCTTCTGCCAGGTCGAAAGATAATTGGAAATAAGTGGGTTCTCAAAATTGAGATAAAGGCAGATGGGTTCGTTGAGAGATACAATGCTCGCTTAGTAGCTAAGAGATATACACAATAGGAAGGTATTGATTACAAGGATACTTTTTTGCCTGTTGTAAGATTTACTTTCATTAGACTTATTCTAACTATATTTGTCAAGTTGGACTTGGAGTTACATTAGATGGATGTAAAGACTACGTTTCTCAATGGAGAACTAGATGAAAAAATTTATATGCAACAACCATTAGATTTCATTGAGAAAGGTCAGGAGTATAAAGTTTGTAGACTCCAAAGATCCATTTATGGACTTAAGCAATCATCTAGATAGTGGTATTTAAGATTTTATCAAGCTATTTCATCTTATAACTTTTAGATGATTGATGAGGACCACTATATATATATATAAAGTGATCTGAGATAGATTTTGTCATATTATCCCTTTACGTGGGTGGTATACTATTAGTCAAAAATAGTCTATTTTTATGAATGCCATTAAGAGTTGGTTGTCCTTGAATTTCGAGATAGACATGGGTGAGAAAGAACAAAAGTTAAAATCTAAAAGGATCGCTCCAAGAATCTAATCACTTTCTCATAAGAATCATACATTGATAAGATTCTTGAGCAGTTTAGAATGAAAGACTGTAAGCCTATAGATACCCCTATTGCTAAAGGTGAAGTTGAGTCCTGCGATGTGTCCTAAGACTCAATCTGAGAGAGATTCCATGAGGAAAGTTTCTTATTCCAGCACTATTAGGTCCTTGATGTATGCAATTATGTGCACACGCCCAATATTTGTTATGTAGTAGGCCTTGTAAGCCATTATCAATCTAATCTAGGGTAGAAACATTGGCAAGCAGTCAAAAGGATCTTGAGACACATGAAGGACACTGTTACTTATAGATTGTGTTACCATGGGAGTGACTTGCAGTTGGTGGGTTACTTAGATGCTGATTGGGGTGGAGATCTGGATGAAAGCAAATCCACTTTCGGTTATGTATTCTTGCTGAATAATAGTACCATTTTTGGAGCAGCAAGAAATAGACATGCTGTTGTCTAGAGGTAGCAATCTAAGAGGAGGGGTAAATTGGATTCTTATAAAAATTTTATCCAACTTTACTTTCTAAACAAATATGTGCACATAATTAGGATAACTCAAGTGTTGGTAAAGCACATGCAATAGAGTAGTGGAAATAGGATATAAAGATTGCAATTTAAGAATTAAAACTAAGCAAGCAAGAAATAAATATAAGAAAGATAAGCTAGACAAAGCAACACACAAATACATAATAACTTTATAGTAGTTCAATGCAACCCATACCTACATCTACTCCTCAAGCTTTTCTTAGGATTTTTACGGTAATCCATCCTTGATTATAATGTGTTTGTTTTTTTGGGCTCATAAACAAATTTAGTTGGTTTTTTTAGGAGTACCAACCAAAATCTTACATCAATAGTTTTTCGAGATCACTATTAATCTAGTTGATTTTTTAGGCTCACCAACCAAAATCTATCATATCCAATTCTTGGCTTGAACGGGCCTTAACTCAAGTTTCTTTCCCCAAAGAAACTTGTAAAGAAATTAAAATTATAAATAAAAATTTTAGCATAAAATAAAAAATAAAATTTAAGCTCTTTGTGAAGGGAAATCCTGATTTCCCGGTCCAGATTCGTCCAGATCTGATTAGATCAAGAGATATATTTCAAAAATTTTCTCTTGACCTTAATCAGATCTTGATATGTTTCAGATCTGATTCTTATTATTTTAATAAATAAAATAAAAGAAGATAAATTAAATCAAATTCAATTTACCTGATTTGGGTAATCCTATTACCCTGTAGATGATCCTGATTGCAGCGGAAGGTTCTGGATCTTAGCCACGCAAGCGCCTGGCCTCTACCGGTATCCACTCGGGTTGGATCTGGAGAACCTCTTCTTCTCTATCACACCTCCAAAAATTAGATCTGGATCTGATCTGGAGGATCTTCAAAACTCTTTTGAAGATCTGCAGTCATCCTTTTGCAGCAGCGCAGCCTTCTTGCTTTTGATCGCCTTTCCTTGATCTGAATCGCACCAAACTAAGTCCAAAACACTTTTGGACGTGGAGAGCAAAGGGAGAAGAGAGTATGGCGTGGAGAAGGAGGGGAGAGGCAGCCTTGGACGTGGGAAATCTCTATTGAATTCACTTTGCACTTGGAATTAGGGTTGGGCGCAGGGTCTTATTTATAGACCTCTTGTGATCCAACTCCTCTTCCTCTCAACCAATCACAACCCTTTGTGAAATCAGATCTAAATCTGATTGGTTGAAAAAGAGACCCCTGGATTCCTCCTTAGAGGGCGCCTAAGACCAGTCAAACTGGATTCTTAGTAGGACTCTGATTGGAATCCAAAAGGGAGGTGGAGTCCTTGTCCAACAAGGACTCCTAGGCGCCTCCTACTTGGGCTCACGCCACCCTTGGCGTGCGCCCTTCTCCTTGCCAGGTTCTGGCAGGGGGACAAGCCCCCACCAGCTCTCCAATAGGTGCATGACATGTGGTCAAAAGTCAAAGGGTCAATGGTCAACGTTTGACCAGTCAAAGGTAGACTTTTGACCAAAGTCAAAGAACAAGAAATGGCAGGTGACCAAAAATGGCAGGTAATGTCTTACAAATAAGACAACCTATTCTGACTTGGACAACCTCCAGTCAGACCATATGAAGGCCTCTGATTGAGCACAAACTCCTTTGGCTCAGTCAGGACAACTTATTTATGATAGTAAAAGAAGAACGTTAGGTTCAATCGAGTGCTAGCACGATTTCCTTGAACCTAATTGAATCTCATTCAGATCAATTGAACTAGATCAGTTCAATTGATGATCACCAGACTAAAACCCTTGTTTGTGTGACCTAGTTAGGTTCAGTTCTGTATGGTAATGGGATATGTCATGATCTCTATCATAGACATCATCGAAACTCCTTTCGATGGATCAGAACTCTTCTGATTCGAACAGCTAGAATGATCGATCATCTAAATCATTCTAATTGCTCCCAAAATCCATCAGTGACACCTAGCAGTATATGGTGGCAACCCATCAGAGCTGAATGCGAACCTCTTGGTGCAGTTACCTGTGTGATTCAGTTCTTCTATCTTGTGCCCCGATCAGATTAGGGTTAAGGTGAACTCGTCAAACCCTAGTCTCTGTCATATGATGTAATCATTCGATTCGAGTCCAATGTGAAAATCTAAATAGAAACTCTTTCTATTATTTCACTCTACCATGGCCATGGATTTCTGGACTTGATTCTGATGATCATCATAGGGCTGCTCCTCTACCACCGAGGTAGATAGATCCCATCTTGATGCAATCCAGTTCCTACAATGAACATGTCACAGCCAACATATACCTCAGGGTTCCATATGGCTAGGAGACCGAGTAATGGTGTAGTCAAACTATAAACCCTCAAGGAACTGCCGATCATCAAAGAACCCACACACACACAGCATCGATCACGATTGACGACCTAGATACTAATGACGCTCCCCTGGTCAAGAGTAACGACTGTACCTCACCTCCAACCAGACTCAAGACTCATCTACTAAAAGAAAGTACACACCAAATCAATCACCATCCTCGTGATGATCCTATGGTCGGGAGCTGTTTATGAGTTAATAATGATTATTCATGTCTTAAATTTTCAACTCTTGAAAATATGAATTATCATTACCATTAACTCAAAGGATGTATCACAGACACTAAATACACAGGTATGATAAAAAAACCCCATTAATTATAGTCAAAATTACAATTTTGCCCTAGAAGTATTACAGCCAATTCTGGCTTCTAGGGCAATATATCTACAAGACCAAAAACCAATTGGCTAAGTCTAATCTTCCTTCTCAAGCTGGCCCCAACTTTGAAGCCCAACCCAATATCTATTACTTGGAGACTCTCTTACCCAAAGTAACTCGGAGGAGATTGTATCGCCGTTTGCTTTGAACTCTTTCAGCACAAACAGTCTGCCAGATGTCGACTTTCGATCTCTATATCGGACATGAAGTCCGAGTCTGTGTATCCCTGGACCAGGAGTTCTCCGTTACCAAAGACCAACATCATATCCTTAGTTCTTCTCAAGTACTTAAGGATACATTTCACAGAAGTCCAGTGTTCTTCACCTGGATTTGACTGATATCTGCTTGTGACACTCACAGCATGGGCTATATCAGGTCGTGTACATAGCATTGCATACATGAGGCTCCCTATTGCAGAAGCATAAGGGATCTTGCTCATGCGTTCTATTTCCTCAGGTGTGCTGGGCACATCTTCTTGAAAGATGAATACATCTGAAGGGTATTAATCCCCTCTTAGAGTTTTCCATACTAAACCTCTTTAGTACTTCCTCTATGTACATTTTCTGTGAAAGTCCTAGCATCCTATTCGGTCTATCCCTATAGACCTTAATTCCTAGAATAAAGGATGCTTCACCTAGGTCTTTCATAGAGAATTCCTTAGACAACCACACCTTGACTGATGTCAACATGGGAATATCATTCCCAATAAGGAGGATGTCATCCACGTACAATACGAGGAAGACAACAGCGCTCCCACTGACCCTTTTGAAAACACATGGTTCCTCTTCGTTTTTGATGAAACCAAACTTTTTGATCACATCATTGAAACGAGTGTTCCAGCTCCGAGATGCTTGCTTAAGTCCATATATGGACCTTTGCAGCTTGCAAACCTTGTGATCAGTATCACTGGATGTGAAACCTAGCGGCTGTTCCATATAGATATCTTCCTCAAGATATCCATTTAGGAATGCCGTTTTCACGTCCATTTGCCATATTTCATAATCGAAATAGGCTGCAACAGCAAGCAATGTGCGGATGGATTTTAGCATAGCTACCGGGGAAAAGGTATCCTGATAGTCAATGCCTTCACGTTGACTATAACCTTTTGCCACCAGTCTAGCCTTGAATGTCTCCACATTCCCATCTGCACCAATCTTTCTCTTGAAGATCCATTTACACCCAATAGGTACTATACCTTCTGGTGGATCTACCAAGGTCCAGACTTGGTTTGAGTGCATCGAGTCGATCTCTGACTTCATTGCCTCAAGCCATTTCTCGGAGTCGATATCTAATATCGCCTCGTTGTAGGTTTTGGGATCATCTCCATGAGCACCATTACCTATGAGGAACATTTCCTCTACGTCCTCTGAAATAATACCTAAGTATCTTTCAGGAGGATGGGAAACTCTTTCCGATCTACGAGGTGGAGGAGGTAGTGTTCTTATTGGCTCAACCTGATTTGGTTCCACTTGGTCCTTAGCTCGTTCTGCTTGTGAGACTTTCTCATCAAGCTTAATCTGCTTTCCAATGCCACTATCTTGAATAAACTATTTTTCAAGAAATATGGCATGTCGACTCACAATTACATTGTGGTCTTCTGGAATGTAGAAATAGTATCCTAATGACTCTTTAGGATATCCTATGAATCGAGCTCTAAAGGACCTAAACTCTAACTTGTCCGCTTGTTGTCTTTTGACATAAGCCGGACAACCCCAAATTCTGAGATGACTCAGACTTGGTTTCTTACCGTGCCATATCTCATACGGTGTGGTAGGAACGGTTTTAGAGGGAACCCTATTCAGTAAATAGATTGAAGTTAATAATGAATGTCCCCAAAGAAAATCTGGGAGGTCTGTGAAGCTCATCATGGATCGAACCATATCCAATAGAGTCCGATTTCTCCATTCTGAAACCCCGTTGAGTTGAGGTGTTCCTGGTGGAGTCCATTGAGAGACTATGCCATTTTCCTTAAGATAGTCTAGGAATTCCCGGCTAAGGTATTCACCTCCTCGATCTGATCGAAGAACCTTAATGGGTTTTCCAGTTTGTTTTTCTACTTCATGTCTGAATTCTTTGAACTTTTCAAAGGCTTCAGACTTATGTCTTCATAAGATACACATACCCATACCTAGACAGATCATCGGTAAGGTAATAAGTAGACAAAATTGCCTCTAGCCGGCACATCGAATGGGCCGCACACATCAGTATGTACTAGGGCAAGGAGATCTTGTGGCCCTCTCCCCATGTCCAACAAAAGGGAGTTTAGTCATTTGCCTTGAAGACAAGATTCACAAGTTGATATGACTCAAAAAGTCAATGGACTCAATAGCCCATTTTTCTTCAATTTGTTGATCCTATCTTCTGCTATATGACCTAATCTCAGGTGCCATAGATATCTGTCGTTTGGACTATCCCTAGGTCGTTTGGCATTCACGTTTTGCTCGAATAATGAGCATACCTCCAGAAGGACCTTCCTTCTTGTTCTTCAGGGTGGCCAGGTAAGTAGGGCAGTTCCGCTTCCAATGGCCGTCGCTGTTGCAATGGAAACACTTTCCTTTGCCATCGGCCTTTTTCTTCGATTCTGCCTTCTTCTTCTTTGATCCTTCTACCTTTTGCTTTTTCACAGACTTCTTTTTCTTTCCATAAGACTTTCTTTTGGAAGAAGTCCGTTCCATAGCAAGAACTAAGCCTTTAGAACCTTTCATAGAAAGCTCAGCGGTAACCAGCATATTCATCAACTCGGCCAAGGAATTCTGAAGTTTATGCATGTGGTAATTCATGATGAATTGCCCATATGCATCAGTCAAGGATTGCAGAATAATATCGTTCTGCAGATCCAAGTCCAACTTCACACCGAGCTTCTCAAGCTCTTCCATGTCCTTGATCATTGTCAGACAGTGATCTTGGACTGACTGCCCATCACGCATCTTAGCCTTAAAAAGTCATTTTGTGACTTGATATTGGCTGCGCGACTTGTTCACCAAACATCTCCTGCAGGTGAGCCAACATTTGGCAAGCGTCCCGATATCTTCATGTTGGCGCTGGAGCTCATCAGACATCGAGCCCAAATGTAGTATCTGGCCTTATTGTCTTCGTCAATCCATTTTTCTAGAGACGCTCTCTGTTCAGTGGATGGACGAGCTGGTAAGGTGGGAGGGTCCTGGTCCAAAACATGTGTTAACTTCTCTGAACCCAAAACAATTTTGTAGTTCCTGAGCCAATCTTTATAATTGGGTCCAGTTAGTCTATGTGTGTCTAGGATACGTGCCAGTGGGTTGGACGCAGACATTTTCCTGTAGAGAGTCAAAGATTCTAGTTAGATACTGTAATTTTGACTTGACCAATTTGTTTAGGGATTTTATTTTTAAACAAATTAGCTCCACTATTTTCTCGGATCCCTACACTCCCCTGTAGAGATGCGAAAATTCTCTGCGATGATGATTTCTAGTGGGTGGTGCGGTCTCACCAACTGACTCATCACCTCACCTAACAGTTATTGGTGATGGGTTAGCCAATGAGTGAACAACTCTTGTTCAATGATTCTCTAATCATGGTGCACCCAAACTTGGTCTCTAATTCATGAATCTCACCGTATCCGGAATATTGATCCACTCCTTAGTTAAGTCAGACCACCCATTTGCATAGACTGGGTTCCTAATTGGGTCTCTCACCGTATCCAGAATATTGAGCCCAACTCATCCTCCAGCCCATAGCATCCAATGCCTAATAGACATGGTTGCGTCTTCCCGGTGCAACTGAGCCACTGTATCCAGCCGAGAAAATCAACCCCGGGAAGGGCCCGCACGTCTACAATGGTGGAAGACCTCAGACTTAATCTTTTCTTAGGGAGAATTGATTCAGGTCTCATTAAACTAGACTTGGCTTAGTCATAACAATTATGACTAACCTAGTGGCATGGGTCAGCTCGGATTATTGACCACCTCAGATCAGAACTGTGTCAACAGATATGGCCAGGTAAGTGAGACCGGTGGAAGGAATATGCCGTTAACTCGCACAAGAACGCATTCAGGTCGAGTAGCTTCCAATTAAAAACCAGTCGGTCGTCTGTGCCAAACTTACCTTAGACACCAAATTATTGAGTCAGAACCAATTGGGTTAGCCTACAATCCAGACTCTAACCTCTGAGCCTAATTAGGTCTTGCTTGATCGTGACTCGATCTTGACCCAGACTTAATCCTATTAGGCTGGTCAATTTAAGCATTGTTGATCCCATCTAACCAACTCTTGATTCGGTTGATCAACCGCTTAGACCTAATTGAGCTACCCAAGCCCGAACCCAGTATTATGAATATGTCTTAGATCTGAAATTCTCAATTTTAGACCTAATTGATATTCCATAAACTTAATTCTTAATTAAGTTGGGTTCATAAACAAAATATGCACAATAAATCCTAGGGTTTCAGGATCTAGGGTTTTGCAGAAAGTAAGTTCTGGGTTTCTGATTAAGGACGAACACGCAGCACCCCTACACGTCATAAGAACACCCCATCGAATGGGAAGAGAGGGCCTTTAAACCCTTCTTCGTTCTTATGACCGGACGGCCAAGAGGAACGCCTTAATCAGGAACATGTAAATCTACAAAACAATATCAGATCTATATCATATATCTCATATACAAAGTAGATCTAATCATGGCATATTTTGCATACATCTCATGTATCAAATCATGCATGTTTAGATCTAAATTATTTCATAATAATCTGAAAAATTAGATTTAAATTGATCTAATCAAAATAAATTCTAATCTAGACAATTATGTAGAACTATTCTACAACTAGTCTAGTCATGCATCTATCATATCTCATATGATATTTAAAATTAAATAATTTTTATTTGCTGTTTATCAGATGTTATTATAACACTTATAATATCAAAAAATAGTAAATAAGAAGATCTAAAATATGATTTAATCAAATTAAATCAAAGACATGCAAAACTATTCTATAGAACTATTCTATTCTAGAACTAGTCATGCATATCTTCATGTTCTTAGATCCAAATCATTTAATTTTAATTTTTCTGATTTCAGATCTGATCACATCTCATGTGACATCTGAAATCATGTTATTTTTAATTAAAATAAAATTAAAATCAGATCTAAACAATTTTAGAACCATGGCTCTGATACCAGTTGAAGGAAAATCCTGATTTCCCGATCCAGGTTCGTCAAGATCTGATTAAGGTCAAGAGAAAATTTTTGAAATATATCTCTTGATCTAATCAGATCTGGACAAACCTGGACCGGAAAATCAGGATTTCCCTTCACTTTGATCTTGAAGAAGAGGTTGAATGTATGGCTCTTTCGAAGCTTAAGCACTCTTCTTTGAGGCTTGAGAAGATGCTTGAAAAGTTGTAGAAGATAGCTCTTGAATGTCCTTTGAAATCACTAAATAATTACTCTCTTTTTCTCTCTTTTTGATGTATAATGGAAATCCTATTATTTGAAAAATGATTTCTCTCTTAATCCAACTTCATCTCTCTTCTAAATTGATTCTCCACCTTTAAATACCCTTGAAGATGGTTGAAGAGTGAGTTCTAGCCGTTAAAAGCTCTGAAATAGCAGTTGGAACCAAAAAAGAGCTGTTGAAAAGCTTGCAGAAAAATCCTATTGATTGGAGAAGTCTCGATTTTTCTAGGAGAAGTCTTGATTTCATTACGAGAAGTCTCAAAAATTTTTGGAACGTCTTGATCTTAGAACATAGAAATAAAATTTCTATTTTTTGAAATGAAGAAGTCTCGAGCTATTTTCGAGATGTCTCGAGTCTATGCCAGGGCAATGTGTAGGTGTGCCAAATAGCTTGGAGAAGTCTCTAAATTTGCTGGAGAAGTCTCCAAATTTTTTGAAAAAATCTCTAAATTTTCTGGAGAAGTCTCCAAAATTTCTAACTTTATTTTTCTTTACTGTTTGACCTTCCAAACTTGAATTTCTTGGCCCCAATTTCTTCTAAATATAATTGCTTCTTTCAATTTTATTTTCTCTTCTTCTAATCTTACTTTCTTCATACCAAGTCATCCAAATAAGTGTAAATTTTTCCTTTTAAGTATTTTGGCATGGCATCTTGAGAGGATTTATCCTTGAAATAAATTTTTTATTTTGGATACTTGAAAAATCTTACATATATTCTTGAAATATATGATTAGATACATAATATACTCAAAATTTGATAATTATCAAAATCAATCATAGGCTCAATAATCTTTCTTTTTTTGATGATGGTAAAATCTTTGAGTATATGCTAAAAAAACTAATGTGAATCAAGATAAGAATAATGAATTAAACTAAATTAAACTTCATGAAAATTCTTAACGAGCCTTTAATTTATTGCACATTATTAGTATATACATATTTCATATACTCATATAAAAATGATATTTTAATTCAAATCAATGAGTATCAAGATTTCAACCATCAAAAATTTATATTTCTCAAGCATCAATCCTTCAAGCATATTGTTGGTGCAAAATCTGATCATCACCAGAGAAGCACCGGAGTCGAAGAAGAAGAGATCACCATCGATGACCTACAAAATAAGTCTCATCCAGAGCCTGTGGGGTGACTCCGATAAGATCCTCCGATGATCAAGTCAGCTCTTTCGGCCAACAGAAATGGAGTACTCAGTCCAAAAAGTTATAGAGTATTGAGAAGGAGAAGAGAACCTCGAGAAAACGTATCTCGAGAGTTCCTTTTATAGATGGAGCCTCTAACAAACTGATAGTGAAAGCCATAACTATCGGATAGTGGGCCGCTCGGAGCCACATAGAGTTTGTTATGGAGGATAGTGTCTATTGTCGTGAGGTGCTAGTTCGTTTGAGATTTGATAGTCAAAGTTTAGAGAAGTAGGCATCGGTTGGTGATGACCTTTGAGCTATATCAATTCTAGAGGAGTTTGAACTCCTCTGAGGTAGTTCGGGTGTGAGTTGGTTCATGCCATCTCCGAGGTCGGATTTGTGTAGGAAAGGAGACTCTTCTAGAATCAGGAATTATATCTGCTAGAGATATCTGCATGCAACTTTTCTAAAGGAGAAATTCGAGGAAGAATTTACCTGACGGAGGAACCCAACTACTGGGGAGAATTTGAAAGGAGTTCACCTATTGGAGTCTGGAAGGAGTTTGAATCCGGAAGGAGTTTGCCTGTTGGAAGAATTCGGAAGAAGTTCTTCTGTTGGAGTCTGGAAGGAGTTCAGCTGCTAGAGGGGTTCGATCGTTGGAGGAAGATCGATCGAATGGAATGCACAGGTGCTTGGGACTTGGCTGGTTCTCTAAGGCATTATTGATTGTTCAAGCTTGCCTAGAGAATGAATCCACGACGTCTTGTCGAATCTAAAATTGGTCTTTCCAATCAATCAAATTCTTTGGCTATAGTGTCGAAGGCTAGCCATTTCAGAATGATTCAGAGCATGAATATTCCCGTGGGTTGAGGTTCAGTTTCTATAACCACAACCAGACGGAACTGATTTAGTCAGAATCTTAGTCGAACTTCGGTAGGCATGGATTTATGCCCAACACTAGCCCCCTACTTCTGAGTTTGAAGTTTGAAGGATGGGAGTAAGATGGAGACTGTCGAAGTTCGAAGAATTTTTTGATCTTGCTGGATTTTCCACTTCTAGGTGGGATGGGATGTTTTGACTTTTATTAGACTGGCATTGGAGCTTTATATATGCACGGTGATCCGAAAAGACATTTTTCGAATTTCTCATTAGAAGTTTGCTCAAAGTACAGCACCATTAAGGGTCTATCCATTGAAAGCTTTATGCTATGATGAGTAGGACACACGTCGATCAGAGATTGGAGGAAATCTGCAATCATAACTACTTCAAAGCTCTAGGGGTTACTTAAGCCTGCCCTCCTCCTCCACGTTCCTACTTCTGAAATCTTTCTTTCCTCCCTCTAGTTTCCTTCTTCATTCCGAGTGAGAGCCCAAGCTACTTCCTTCGATTTTCGACGTACCTTCCTTCGATTCTTGCTCCATTCACCATCTCCTTGGTCTTCTCAACCAATTTAGGTCAGCTTTCCAACACTTTTTGGATTATCTCTACATTCTTACTTTCTCGTTCTTTCTGTTCTTGTCGAAGCTTGAACGTCTCTTTTTTTAAAAAAATTTTTGGATAATTTCTTAATTTTATCTTGATTCAAATGTCTAGTGAGGGATCTTGGTCAACTTGTTCTGAGAGTCTGGTCCCTTTAAGCTTGACGAACCCACCTCCTGAGAAGGCCGAACCCTTGGAATCGACCCATCCTTTTGTCCCTATGACCATTTCTTGTAGACTTCGGCCGACGACCTTTTCTTAGCTAGGATTCGGTTTGGAATTCCTTTTGAGTACAAGCTTGAACTCCCTGGAACTGATGACTGAGCCTGGTCACCCCCTTCTGATCGAATCAATCTGTACGTCGAAATCTTTCAGGCCGGGCTTAGGTTACCTTTATCTTTTTTCATAGCTAACTTATTTAGGTTTCTTAATATTTCCCTTGTTGCCATGGCGCCAAACTCCTTTAGATTTATCATAGGATTCCTCTCCCTGTGCACTATGGTAAACATCTGACCTACCATTTTTCTGTTCCATAATTTTTTTACCTTTAAACATCACCCTACCGCTAAGGATTGATGGTATGTGTCTCCACAGTTTAGGAGGAAGAGATTGCTTAAAGATGCCCCTTCCTCCATTCATGGCTGGAAGGAGAAGTTCTTCATTTTTCATCCCATCCTAGAACTAAGGCTACTTGCATGGGGAGAGGTAAGGAAATCGATTCACCGAGCTCTTGGGCTAAAAAATGAAGATCGGAGCTTGGTCGATAAGCTGAAGTCCTTTGACGCTCCACCAATTTCTAAACTCCTAGACGAGCAAATCTTGTTCAATTTTAGCCTTAGTCCTCTTAATCCGATAGGTAGTTTGTGATATTCAGTCGACTAGATGGTATTCATTTTTCTGATCTTCTAACTTTGTCTTTGCAGAAATGACCCTCGAGGAATGGAACCACTTGATAAAGGAGGTCCAAACCCTTAAAAGAAAGGATGGCTCTGAAGGGAAATCCTGATTTTCCGATCCAGGTTCGTTCAGATCTGATCAGATCAAGAGATATATTTCAAAAAAATTTCTCTTTGATCTATATCAGATCTGAGATATTTCAGATCTAATTCTTATTATTTTAATAAATAAAATAAAATAAGGATAAATTAAATCAAATTTAATTTACCTGATTTGGGTAATCCTATTACCCATTGATGATCCTATTTGCAGCGGAAGGTTCTAGATCTAGCCACGCAAGTGCCTGGCCTCTATCGGTATCCACTCAGGCTGGATCTAGAGATCCTCTTCTTCTCTATCACGTCTCCAAAAATTAGATCTGGATCTGATCTGGAGGATCTTCAAAACTCCTTTTGAAGATCAGCAGTCGTCCTTTGCAGCAGCGCAGCCTTCTTGCTTTTGATCGCCTTTCTTTGATCTGGATCGCACCAACCAAAGTCCAAAACCCTTTTGGATGTGGAGAGGAGAAGGAGAAGGAGGTTTGGCATGGAGGAAGAGGGGAGAGGCAGCCTTGGGCATGGGGAATTATGATTCTCAATCATATCATGTTATAATCTGAGTTGGGCGCAGGGTCTTATTTATAGACTAACTGTGATCCAACTTCTCTTCTTCCCAACCAATCACAACTCTTTATGAAATCAGATCTAAATCTGATTGGTGGGAATAGAGTCCCCTGGATTTCTCCTAAGAGGGCGCCTAAGACCAGTCAAAGTTGGTTCTTAGGAGAACTCTAATTGGAATCCAAAAAGGAGATGGAGTCCTTATCCAACAAGGACTCCTAGGCGCCTTCAACTTGCCAGGTTCTGGCAAGGGGACAAGCCCCCACCAGCTCTCCAATAGGTGCATGACATGTGGTCAAAAGTCAAAGTGTCAATGGTCAACATTTGACCAGTCAAAGGTAGACTTTTGACCAAAGTCAAAGAATAAGAAATGGCAGGTGACCAAAAATGGCAGGTAATGTCTTACAAAATAAGACAACCTTTTTTGACTTGAACAACCTCCAGTCAAACCATATGAAGGCCTCTGATTGAGCACAAACTCCATTGGCTCAGTCAGGACAACTAATTTATGATAACAAAAGAAGAACGTTAGGTTCAATCGAGTGCTAGCATGATTTTCTTGAACCTAATTAAATCTCATTCAGATCAATTGAACTAGACCAGTTCAATTGATGATCACCAGATTCAAATTCTTATTTGTGTGATCCAATTATGTTCATTTCTGTATGGTAATGGGATATATCATGATCTCTATCATCGACATCATCAAAACTCCTTCGATGGATCAGAACTCTTCTGATTCGAATAGCTAGAATGATCGATCATCTAAATCATTCTAATTGCTCCCAAAATCCACCAGTGACACCTAGCAGTATATGGTGGCAACCCATCAGAGCTGAATGCGAACCTCTTGGTGCAGCTACCTGTGTGATTAAGTTCTTCTATCTTGAGCCCCGATCAGATTAGTGTTAAGGTAAACTCGTCAAACCCAAGTCTCTGTCATATGATGTAATCATTCGATTCGAGTCCAATGTGAAAATCTAAATAGAAACTCTTTCTATTATTTCACTCTACCATGGCCATGGATTTCTGGACTTGATTCTCATGATTATCATAAGGCTGCTCCTCTACCACCGAGGTAGATAGATTCCATCTGATGCCATCCAGTTCCTACAATGAACATGCTATAGCCAACATACACCTCAGGATTCCATATGGCTAGGAGATCGAGTAATGGTGTAGTCAAACTATAACACCCTCAAGGTGAACTATCGATGCACCTCAGGTCAAAGAACCAGATACACTACTGCAGTATCGAGTCAGTCATTGACGAGAAGGTAGACTCCCTAATGACTACTCAAGGTGGTCACGCTCAGTGCCCTCGTTCTCTAACGAGTACCTGTACTCTCCCTCCGATGTCTCCACATCATAGACTCAAGACTCATCTACTAAAGAGAAGCGATTGTACACCAACCTTTCGGATCAATCACCATCTTTGTGATGGTCCAATGGTCGGGAGCATTTTACGAGTTAACAATGATTATTCATGTCTTAAATTTTCAACTCTTAAAAATATGAATTATCATTACCATTAACTCAAAGGATGTATCACAGACACTAAATACACATATGTGATAGAAAATAACCCATTTTATTTATTATAATCAAAATTATAATTTTGCCCCTAGAAGTGTATTATAAGTATCAGCTAATTCTGGCTTCTAGGGCACATATATCTAACAATCTCCCACTTGTCCTAAAGCTAATTGGCTACAAGTCTAAGTCCCATTTTCTCAAGGTGGGCTTCGATCATCTGCTGGCCCAACGGCTTTATAAGTGGGTCTACCATATTATCTATGGAGTTGACTCTCTTGACCTCAACGTAATCCTTCTCGAGGTAATCGTGGATGAGGTGGTATCACCGTTTGCTTGGAACTCTTCCAACCGATAGGACCACCATTGCACATAAACAAACTCCCAGATGTCGACTTTCGATCATCTATATCGAACATGAAATCCAAGTCTGTGTATCCCTGAACTTGGAGTTCTCTGTTACCAAAGACCAACATTATATCCTTAGTTCTTCTTAAGTACTTAACGATACATTTCAAGAAGTTAGTATTCTTCACCTTGATTTGACTGATATCTGCTTGTGACACTCACAGCATGGGCTATATCAGATCGTGTACATAGCATGGCATACATGAGGCTCCCTATTGCAGAAGCATAAGGGATCTTGCTCATGCATTCTATTTCCTCAGGTCTGTTGGGGCACATCTTCTTCGAAAGATGAATACCATGTCTGAAGGGTATTAATCTCCTCTTAGAGTTTTCCATACTAAACCTCTTTAGTACTTTCTCTATGTACATCTTCTGTGAAAGTCCCAGCATCCTATTCAGTCTATCCCTATAGACTTTAATTCTTAGAATAAAGGATGCTTCGCCTAGGTCTTTCATGGAGAATTCCTTGGACAACCATAATTTGACTATTGTCATCATGGAAACATCATTCCCAATAAGGAGGATGTCATCCACGTATAATACGAGGAAGACAATAGTGCTCCCACTAACCCTTTTGAAAATACACGGTTTCTCATCATTTTTGATGAAACCAAACTTTTTGATCACATCATTGAAACGAGTGTTCCAGCTCCGAGATGCTTGCTTAAGTCCATATATGGACTTTTTGCAGCTTGCAAACCTTGTGATCAGTATCACTGGATGTGAAACCTAGCGGCTGTTTCATCTAGATATCTTCCTCAAGATATCCATTTAAGAATGCCATTTTCACGTCCATTTGCCATATTTCATAATCGAAATAGGCTGCAACGGCAAGCAATGTGCGGATGGATTTCAGCATAGCCACTGGGTAAAAGGTATCCTGATAGTCAATGCCTTTGCGTTGACTATAGCCTTTTGCCACTAGTCTAGCCTTGAATGTCTCCACATTTCCATCTGCACCAATCTTTCTCTTGAAGATCCATTTACGTCCAATAGGTACTATACCTTCTGGTGGATTTACCAAGGTCCAGACATGGTTTGAGTGCATCGAGTCAATTTCTGATTGCATTGCCTTTAGCTATTTCTTGGAGTCGATATCTGATATCACCTCGTTGTAGGTTTTAGAATCATCACCATGAGCACCATTACCTACGAGGAACATTTTCTCTACGTCCTCTGAAAAAATACCTAAGTATCTTTCAGGGGGATGGGAAACTCTTTCCGATCTATGAGGTGGAGGAGGTAGTGTTCTTATTGGCTCAACTTGATTTGGTTCTATTAGGTCCTTAGCTCGTTGTACTTGTGAGACTTTCTCATCAAGCTTAATCTGCTTTTCAATGCCGCTATCTTGAATAAACTATTTTTCAAGAAAGATGGCATGTCGACTCATAATCACATTATGGTCTTCTGGAATGTAGAAATAGTATCCTAATGACTCTTTAGGATATCCTATGAATCAAGCTCTAAAGGACCTAAACTCTAACTTGTCCGCTTGTTATCTTTTGACATGAGCCGAACAACCCCAAATTCTAAGATGACTCAGACTTGGTTTCTTATCGTGCCATATCTCATACGGTGTGGTAGGAACAGTTTTAAAGGGAACCTTATTCAATAGATAAATTGAAGTTAACAATGAGTGTCCCCAAAGAAAATCAGGGAGGTCTATGAAGCTCATCATGGATCGAACCATATCCAATAGGGTCCGATTTCTCCGTTCTGAAACTCCGTTGAGTTGAGGTGTTCCTGGTGGAGTCCATTGAGAGACTATACAATTTTCTTTTAGATAGTCAAGGAATTCCTGGCTAAGGTATTCACCTCCTCGATCTGATCGAAGAACCTTAATGGATTTTCTAGTTTGTTTTTCTACTTCATGTCTGAATTCTTTGAACTTTTCAAAAGATTCAGACTTGTGTCTATAAGATACACATACCCATAACTAGATAGATGCATCG
>QRFJ01005727.1:0-42414 GCA_006176705.1 Cocos nucifera
TAACCAACATATTCATCAACTCGGCCAAGGAATTTTGAAGTTTATGCATGTGGTAATTCATGATGAATTGCCCATATGCATCAGTCAAGGATTGCAGAATAATATTGTTCTGCAAGTCCAAGTCCAACTTCACACGAGCTTCTCAAGCTCTTCCATGTCCTTGATCATGTCAGATAGTGATCTTGGACTGACTGCCCATCACGCATTCTTAGCCTTAAATAGTCATTTTGTGACTTGATATTTGGCTGCGCGACTCTGTTCACCAAACATCTCTTGTAGGTGAGCCAACATTTGGCGAGCAGTCTCGATATCTTTTATGTTGCGCTGGGAGCTCATCAGACATCGAGCCCAAATGTAGTATCTGGCCTTATTGTCTTCGTCCAATCAGTTTTTCCAGAGACGTTCTCTGTTCAATTGATGGACGGGCTGGTAATTGTGGGAGGGTCCTGGTCCAAAACATGTTAACTTCTCGGAACCAAAACAATTTTGTAGTTCCTGAGCTAATCTTTATAATTGGGGTCCAGTCAGTCTATGTGTGTCTAGATAGTGTGCAATTGGGTTGGACGCAGACATATTCCTGTAGAGAGTCAAAAGATTCTAGTTAGATATTGTAATTTTGACTTGACCAATTTATTTAGGGATTTTATTTTTAAACAAATTAGCTCCCACTATTTTCTCGGATCCCTACACTCCTCTGTAGAGGATGCGAAAATCTCCGCGATTGATATGATTTCTAGTGGGGGTGCGGTCTCCACAACTGACTCATACCTCACCTAAACAGTTATTGGTAATGGGTTAGCCAATGAGTGAACAACTCTTATTCAATGATTCTCTAATCATGGTGCAGCCCAAACTTGTCTCTAATCAGAATCTCACCGTATCGGAATATTGATCCATCTTTTAGTTAAGTCAGAACCCACCATTTGCATAGACTGGGTTCCTAATTGGGTCTCTCACCGTATCCGGAATATTGAGCCCAACTCATCTCCAAGCCATGGCATCCATGCCTAATAGACATAGTTGCGTCTTCTCGGTGCAACTGAGCCACTGTATCCAGTCGAGAACAATCAACCCTGGGAAGGGCCCGCACGTCTACAAATGGTGGAAGACCTCGGACTTAATCTTTTCTTAGGGAGAATTGATTCAGGTCTCTTTTAATTAGACTTGGCTTAGTCATACAAATTATGACTAACCTAGTGGCATGGGTCAGCTCGGATTATTGACCACCTCAGATCAGAACTGTGTCAACAGATATGGCCAGGTAAGTGAGACCGGTGGAAGGAATATGCCGTTAACTCGCCACAAGAACGCATTCAGGTCGAGTAGCTTCCAATTAAAAACCAGTCGGTCGTCTATGCCAAACTTACCTTAGACACCAAATTATTGAGTCAGAACCAATTGGGTTAGCCCTACAATCCAGGACTCTAACCTCTGAGCCTAATTAGGTCTTGCTTTGATCGTGACTCGATCTTGACCCAGACTTAATCCTATTAGGCTGGTCAATTTAAGCATTGTTGATTCCTCTAACCAACTCTTGATTCGGTTTGATCAACCGCTTAGACCTAATTGAGCTACCCAAGCCCGAACCCAGTATTATGAAATGTCTTAGATCTAAAATTTCTCAATTTTATACTAATTATATTCCATAAACTTAATTCTTAATTAAGTTGGGTTCTATAATAAAATATGCACAATAAATCCTAGGGTTTCAGGATCTAGGATTTTGCAGAAAGTAAGTTTTGGGTTTCTGATTAAGGACGAACACGCAGGCACCCTACACGTCATAAGAACCCCCATCGAATGGGAAGTAGAGGGCCTGTAAATCCTTCTTCGTTCTTATGACGAACGGCCAAGGAGGAACGCCTTAATCAGGAACTTGTAAATCTACAAAAATTGTTATAGATTCTATATCATATATCTCATTATACAAATTAGATCTAATCATGGCATATTTTGCATACGTCTCATGTATCCTAATCATGATTTTTAGATCTAAATTATCTCATATAATCTAAAAAAAATTAGATTTAAATTGATCTAATCAAAATAAATTCTAATTCTAGACAATTATGTAGAACTATTCTACAACTAGTCTAGTCTATGCATTTATTCAATCTCATATGATATTTAAAATTAAATAATTTTTATTTGCTATTTATCAGATGTTATTATAACACTTATAATATCAAAAAATGAGTAAATTAAGAAGATCTAAAATATGATTTAATCAGATTAAATCAAAGACATGCAAAACTATTCTATAGAACTATTCTATTCTAGAACTAGTCATGCATATCTTCATGTTCTTAGATCCAAATCATTTAATTTTAATTTTTTTGATTTTAGATCTGATCACATCTCATGTGACATCTGAAATCACTTTATTTTTTAATTAAAATAAAATTAAAATTAGATCTAAATAATTTAGAACCATGGCTCTGATACCAGTTGAAGGAAAATCCTGATTTCCCGGTCCAGGTTCATCAAGATCTGATTGAGATCAAGAGAAAATTTTTGAAATATATCTCTTGATCTAATCAGATCTGGACGAACCTGGATCGGGAAATCAGGATTTTCCTTCATCCACACCATTTGGTTATGAGGAAAACCAATGCATATGATATACAGTGACCTACACTCAATAAGTTATCATCCTAATAATAACTTATCATTTGGTCGTGAACTATTTAAGAACCATCCAATAAATCCTTCTTTATTGATTGACTGTAGTTCTAAGAACTTCATCATAAGCTAAGAGTTCATTTAAAAAAGATAGAACTTTTATGATGAATAAGCCAAATAACTATTATTATTTAATAATTCATACTGATTGCAATCATCTATAATTTAGATGATTAGCTTTAGAACATATTTTCTAACATAAGCATATTGCAGCAATTCGATCTCTAAGTTATATGGGCTCACCTAATAGATATTGGCCACACTCCTTAGTTAAGTCAGACCCATTGTTCAAATGCAAGAGTGAAGCCGTCATTGGGTCCCTCACCTGATAGATATCGGGCCTAGCCCCATTATCACTCTACAGCAATAGAGTGGTTGCATGTTCTCGATGCAACTAAACCACTATGATAGCCAAGAACAATCAACATCGGTAGCACGTCCACATTTCTACAATGGTAGATGACAGCTAGACTTAATATATGCAAGGAGATTTATTTAGGTCTCTTTTAATCATTTATATCTTATGCAAATCTTTAATTTATTATGGCATAGGTGGAGCTCAAATCACTAGGTACCCAAATTCTAATTGATCATTATTGGCTAAATAAGTAAACAGATTGATGGGAGGCTCCTTGCTGCCGGTAGCAATGGTCCTAATTAAATAACCATCACTAAGTTACTTTTCTTAGGCCATAACAATTCTTGACCAATTTCTAATTAGGTTAACCTAAGTGATAGAGGCTCGAGCCACTAAGCCAAGATCAGATTATGGGTCATTGATTTAGCATGCATGCAACTTAATCAATTTGATCCTACAACTATTGATTTGATCTCGAGCAGGCTTGACCTAATTGCAATCAACTCCTTGATTCAACTTGATCAATTACCAATCTCGATTGAGCTCAATATGTGCCAATCAAAAATCTTAACATTGTAATTAGATTATAGATCCAGTCTGATCTACCCATAAATCTATTGTGCAGAATTTTTAGATCAAGAGACCATGTTTCGGATTTGATATAAGTTTTAGATCCGAGCAAAACACCGCATAATATTTTTAGATCTGAAACTAATTTTAGATCTGAAGCAAACTTGGTTTATTTTAGATCTAAAATAACATCATAATTATATGTTATAAGATACAAAAATTTTAGATTTAACAATTTTTAATGTTCAACATCATTTCTAAAATGATGTCAAATAGTTGATCAATTTTAGATCTAATTTCTGCATATCATATTTTAGATTTGAATCGACTTCATGTTCATATCAGCTCTAATATCACTGTTGGATTTTTAGGTGGTAACGTGCATGCATTTTAAAACTTTCATGTTTACTAATCTAGTTGCAGTAGATACTAAATTTAGATTAAAATTATTTTAATCTGACATGCATCAGATCTAATATGCTAACTACCTAAGATCTATTATATGAAGATGAAAGTCAAATCTGAAATCTAAAATGAAAAGCATAAATCAAACCATAGATCTAATCTCCATAACTTTGCATGGATCGATGATCTCCATAGTTGATGATCATGGTATACTCTGAGGTCCTTGATCAACCACACATGCATCCAGCCTCTATGGATATCCATACGAGGCTCTCAAATTCATTCAGAGGCCTACAACCTCTTGATGGTTGATGTTGCTGATCTCCATCGATCTCTCAGACTCTCTTAGAGAACAAGAAGAAGAGGAGGAAGAGGAGGAACAAGAAGAAGAGACCTCTTTTTTCTTCCTTAGATCTCACGTCCCACAACGATCCAGCCCTCCGAATATCCCATGCCACAAGAGAAAGAGGAATGCCACCTTGTGTGCACATCTCTGGAAGAAAATCCACACACTAGAAGTAGATGTGTCTCTCTGGAAAAACTCCATGCTATAGAGGAAGACCTCCCTAGAACCCACGCCCCTCAGATCTTCACATGCCAAAACTACTTGGTGTGTCCTGAGAAGCCTCATGCCCCACTATCTGATTTCTCTTCCTTCTTCAAAATTTTTCACACTAAAAACTTCAGATCCCATGCCTAGAGGCTCTTTTGTGGCATCCATAAGGGATAGGGAGTTAAGTCTTATCTCATAAGACACTGAATTCAAAACCCTTTTGAATTCATATTTATCCCTATCTAGAAGAGAGAGGGCACTACAAGGGGGCATGGAGGGGTTTTTGCATAAGAAATCTCAAGCAAAAATAAGAGAGAAAAGATGTTAGGGGTTTAGCATGGATAAGGCTCTGTGATAAGTGGTAAAAATATACTAATAAAAATATTAAATTATAAAATAAATTAATTTATTTCTTTAAAAATTAATATTTTTATTAATCTTATATAGGAAAGAAGGCAACCAATATGAAGATTTTATTTTTCTGGCTCAGATGAAATAAATTTCAGGCAAAATGGACTTCAAACGAGCCCAAAATTGAATTTCAAAAAAAAAAAATAAAAAGAAAAAAAATGATTCGGTTCAAACCGGTTCAGACCGCCCGGCTCAACCACAGATCGACCCACCGACGCAATGCTGATGTTAGGATGACATCAACATTTTTCACGGTGCATGGTGGACCATCTGCAGGATAATTTAGGAATTTTACATGAAGAAGCACGCTCTGATTGGCTGAAGAACATGACGGTCCACGCAACACCAGGCTCGCACATGGTTTACAAAGGGCAATTTGGGAATTCTATCTGATCCAATGGGCATCTTTCGCTGAAATTTGATCGAACGGCCGAAAAGAAAGCGCTGATGAATGACATCCATAGCTCCCGATCGAGATCCAATAGCTGAGATTCATCCCGATGTTAAACTAAAGATCAGAAGCCTTCTTCTGTACGATCGGATGGCCCAGATTCAATCAAATGGTTGATCCAACAGCTGGCATGAAATTCAACTTGATCTGGGTTATTTTAAGGAGTTTTTAAGTGATTTTTGGACTATTTGATCAACATCCAACGATCAGAATTATCCAGATCCTAACTTGAGTTGTTTTGGGAGTCTTAAAATCTAATTTCTAAAAAATTTTGGGGGAAATCAATCTCTTAACCTATAAAACCTGATGTTGCCATAGAAAATAGGAGAAGAAGTCAGAGAAAAAGAGAAAAAGAGAAAAAGGGAAAGAGTCAAAGAAATAAAGAAAAACAAAAGAAAAAAGAGAGGAGAGAGGTAGAAAGAGAAGAGTGATTTATGAGAAAAAAAAAGAGGGTTTTGATTTCTTTCGATAATCAAGACATCGATCAAGGAGCATCTTCTTCTTCACCAAGTTCTCCACGTCAAGAGTAACGGATAATCAATTTCAGCAATCAAATAGTCTAATTTCTCTATGCTTTTTATTTTATTCACTATTTTTAAATTTGTTATCATGAACTAAATTTTTTTTTACTAAGGTTAAGGTGTAGCCACTCTTTTGATGCAATATTCGGTGTGATAATTTTTAAATTTTATTCATGAGGAGTATATAAATCTGATCTTAATGCTTTTAGATTACTGGCCATCTTCTAATTGATCTGATAAACATAGATGTTACGGACCAAGTACATCTATGTTATTGCTTCTTGATTATATACCTTATATTATGAATCAAATTAGAATTCATATGCATGCAGAAATTTTAGTGCACTTTGGATGCAGCGTATTTCAATTAGAGGGTTTCACAAAACTTAATGCACTAATATTTATTTAAATTACACCTGGACTAAAAGATAATTAATAAATATTGATAGTTTTGCTATGCCTGGATAAAAAGGTAGTGAATAAATTAGGAGACTCCACCATCACATAAAATTAAATTAATCTAAAAATCTGAATATTGTATTGACTGAGTTGGTGAACCGATTGCCTTAGTAATCCATTGCTCTTGAGTTTAAAACCCTAATAATTTACACTCTCTCTATTTTCTTAAAAAAATTTAATTATTTTTTTATTTTATTCTTTAATTTCTTATTCTCATAAATCGATCTTCTAAATAAAGCATAGAAAAAAGCTTTTCAGTACTTATTTTTCAATCCTCTAGGGATGATACTCTACTCATTCACTTTATTACTTGATCGACTGGTGCACTTGCCATAGCTATAAATTAGCACGCATCAAGTTTTTGGCGCCGTTGTCGGGGATTGTGTCTAAAATAGTATTGAAATTTTGATCCTAGCTTTACTTTAGAAATTTATTTTCAATTTTTATTATTTAAAAAAAAATTTAGTGCATCTAGATAAGGAACCATCAACTAAAATTCGTCAGTCACCAAAATAATCAGTAGATGGATGGTCTTCAGGCATATGATTTGCTGATCCAAATGTGAAGCCCTACGTGCCGCCACTACCATTTCTAGAGAGACAAATACAGCATCCAAATAAGAAATTTTTTAATTTTTTTAAAATTCTAAAGAATTTACATATTAATATTTCTTTTGTAGATGCTATTACTCAAATGCCTAGGTATGCCAAGTTTCTCAAAGAAATCCTGACAAATAAGAAAAAGCTGAAGGAGCATGAGAGAATAAATTTGAATAAAGAATACTCAGCAATACTTTAAAACAAATTATCAAAGAAGCTAAAAGATCCAGGGAGTTTTACTATCCCTGCATTATTGGTCATTGTAGTTTTGATAAAGTTTTATGTGATTTAGGAGCAAGCATTAATCTCATGCCTTTTTCTATTTTCAGGAAGCTGGGTCTAGGAGAACCGAAGCCTACCACTATTACTCTTCAATTAGCCGACAGATCCATCAAATATCCAAGAGGTATAGTGGAGGATGTCTTGGTAAAGGTAAACAAGTTTATTTTTCTATTGATTTTATTGTTCTTGATATGAAAGAAGATTATGATGTACCCCTTATTTTAGGGAGACCCTTTTTAGCTACTAAAGGAGCTTTAATAGATGTTCAACAGGGAAAATTAGTTCTTAGAATCCAAGATGAACAAGTTACTTTTAATATTTTCAAAGATACTAAACATCCTGATGACTATCAAACTTATTTTCTAATTGATATTATTGATAATTCAGTATATGAGAATTCTGTAGAAAATAGGTTTGAGACTATAAAAGCTAGCAATGTCAAATTGAAAGAGGACTCGACCAAACATGAAAGTATTCCAATTGAAGTGGCACCAGATTGATCCACTTTAGAACTCAAAGAAAGTCAAGCTGAAGACTATAAATCAGAACAACTAGATAGATTATTTTTTCTCTTTTTAGTTTTGATCATTTTTTTTTTATTTTTCAATAATTTGTTGTTGCTCTTTTACTGCCCTGGTGTGTATTTTTAATTTTGCAGAAAAATCAATGAGAGCTCAAGCAAAATTTCAAAGCTCCAAAAAACCAGACTGAACCAAATCAGGTGTATTCCTTCCTATCCTTTATTGCACCCTTTATTTTTCTTTCTCCTTTAAGACAATATAGAATAAGTTAACAAAAAAAGAAAAAAAAAACCATGTGTTAAGAAGAAAATCTTGAGCAAGATAGACTGGATAAGTGATAAAAGATAGAATTATTTGCTAATGAATGTAACGAGTTAAAGAAGTAGATTATTTGGTCAACTTTTAGCAACCTACTTAGGTCATTAAAAGACTATTAGCACTTCTGATTGCACATGCACACTAACAAGGCAAAGTAGGTATTGATTATAAGACCAACTGGGGATTCAATTATCACTAAAAATTGATAATTAATATACATTCTAATCAAAGAAATTTGAATTTAAGGAAAGAGCTACCTGCCTAAAAATAAAGTGCAAAAGATAGAGTATATGTGGATTGCCCAAAGCCTAGTAACTGGATCTCTGCACCTAGGTCAAGTGTGAAAATTCACGTAAAATGGTGAAGAAAAGGCCAGGATGCTCAAAAAAAAAAAAAAAAAAGGATGGCAGTGTGAAAGCTACCTTAATTCATGAGTATAAAATTAAGAATGTATAGAAAATTGACCAAAATAGGTGATAAGAGAAGATACTTTTGTTTTTTTAATTTAATACTGAAATGCTAAAGTTAGTCATCACGAACACAAGTGCTATAGATCTTTGATGTACTCTAAGAAAGTTTTTAATTGTATTGATTGAAAAATTTGCTTCTGAAGCTCAATGCTTAGTTAGCAGTATTTTCTAAACTTTTTGACCTTTAATCCTAGATTTTATCTTTATGATGGATAATTTTATTGAAACATAGTATTAAATAAAACATTACTAAGGGACTAGTAACGACTAAGTTCGGGGGTGTGATAAGTGGTAAAAATATACTAATAAAAATATTAAATTATAAAATAAATTAATCTATTTTGTAGAAATTAATACTTTTATTAATCTTATGTAGGAAAGAAGGCCACCAATGTGAAGATCTTATTTTTCTGATTCAGATGAAATAAATTTTAGATAAAATGGACTTCAAACGAGCTCGAAATTAAATTTCAAAAAAAAAAAAAAAATCGATTCGGTTCAAACCGATTCAGACCGCCCGGCTCGATTGTAGACTGACCCATCGATGCAACGCTGATGTCAGGATGACGTCAGCATTTTTTGCGATGCATCGTGGACCATCTGAAGGATAATTTGGAAATTTCACATGAAGAAGCGCGCTCTAATTGGCTGAAGAATGCGGCGGTCTATGCAACACCGAGCTCGCGCATGGTCTATAGAGGGCAATTTGGATATTTTGTCTGATCCAACGAGCGTCTTTCGCTGAAACTTGATCGAACGGTCGAAAAGAAAGCACTGATGAATGGCATCCGTAGCTCTCGATCGAGATCCAACGGCTGAGATTCATCCTGATGTTAAACTAAAGATCAGAAGCCTTCTTTCTGCATGATCAGATGGCCCAGATTCAATCCAATGGTTGATCCAATGGTTGGCATGAAATCTGACTTGATCTGGATTATTTTAAGAGATTTTTAAGTGATTTTTGGACCGTTTGATCAACATCCAATGATCAGAATTACCCAGATCCTAATTTGAGTTGTTTTGGGATTCTTAAAACCTCATTTCTAAAGAACTTTGGGGGGAAATCAATCTCTTAACCTATAAAACCTGATGTTGCCATAGAAAATAGGAGAAGAAGTCAGAGAAAAAGAGAAAAAGAGAAAAAGGGAGAGAGTCAAAGAAATAAAGAAAAACAAAAAGAAAAAGAGAGGAGAGAGGTAGAAAGAGAAGAGTGATTTGTGAGGAAAAAAAAGGGGTTTTTGATTTCTTTCGACAATCAAGACATCGATCAAGGAGCATCTTCTTCTTCACCAAGTTCTCCATGCCAAGAGCAACGGATAATCAATTTCAGCAATTAAACAGTCTAATTTCTCTATGCTTTTTATTTTATTTGCTGTTTTTGAATTTGTTATCATGAACTAAATTTTTTTTTACTAAGGCTAAGGTGTAGCCACTCTTCTGATGCAATATTCAGTGTGATTATTTTTAAATTTTATTCATGAGGAGTATATAAATCTGATCTTAATGCTTTTAGATTACTGGCCATCTTCTAATTGATCTGATGAACATAGATGTTATGGACCAAGTACATCTAGGTTACTGCTTCTTGATTATATACCTTGTATTATGAATCAAATTAGAATTCATATGCATGTGGGAATTTTAGTGCACTTTGGACGCAGCGTATTTTAATTAGAAGGTTTCACAAAACTTAATGCATTAATATTTATTTAAATTATACCTAGACCAAAGGGTAATTAATAAATATTGATAGTTTTGCTATGCCTGGACAAAAGGGTAGTGAATAAATTAGGAGACTCCATCGTCATATGAAATAAAATTAATCTAAAAATCTAAATATTGTATTGACTGATTTGGTGAACTGATTGCCTTAGTAATCCATTGCTCTTCAGTTTAAAACCCTAATAATTTACACTCTCTCTATTTTCTAAAAAAATTTTAATTATTTTTTTATTTTGTTCTTTAATTTCTTATTCTCATAAATCGATCTTCTAAATAAAGCATATGAAAAAGATTTTCAGTACTTATTTTCCAATCCTCTAGGAATGATACTCTACTCATTCACTTTATTACTTAATCGACTGGTGCACTTGCCATAGCTATAAATTAGCACGCATCCCTATGCATGGTGAAATTTGGGCACCAAGGGAGAGAGAGTGTCCCATGATTTGGGACTACTCTTGGTGCTTGAGTTAAACTTAATTCAATTTTTAATTGTTGGGGATAAATCCATGCCTACCGAAGTTCTGCTAAGATTCTGACTAAATCAATTTCATCTGGTTATGGTTATAGAAACTGAACCTCAACCTTCAAAAATATTCAAGCTCCGAATCATTCTGAAATGGCCAACCTCGGACACTATAGTTAAAGAATTTGATTGATCAGGAAGACTGATTTTGGATTCGATAAGACATCGCAGATTCCTTCTCTAGGCAAGCTTGAACAGTCAATATCGCCCTAGAGAACAGACCAACTCTCCAGCACCTACGCATCCCATTCGGCCGATCTTCCTCCAATGGTCGAACTCCTCTAGTAGCCAAACTCCTTTCGGATTCCTCCAACAAGCAAACTCTGCTAGCAGTCAAACTCCTTTCGGACTCCAACAGACGAACTTTTTTCAGATTTTCTCGATAGGCGAACTTCTATAATAGGCGAACTCCTTTCGGACACCTCCAATAGGTGAACTTCTTTCAGACTCTAACAGTCGAACTTCTTTTGGACTCTAACAACCGAACTCCTTTCGGATTCCTCTAATAGGCAAATTCCTTCTAGACTCCTTCAACAGACGAACTCCTTTCAGATTCTTCCCAGTAGTTGGGTTCCTCCATTAGATGAATTCTTCCTCAGGTTTCTCCTCCAAAAGAGCTGCACGTAGATCTCTCTAGCAAATCTACTTTTTGATTCTAGAAGAGTCTCATCTCCTACACAAATTCGGCCTCGAACATGGTATGAATTGATCCACATTCGGACTACCTTAGATGAGTCCGAACTCCTCTAGAATTGATATAGCTCAAAGGTCATCACCAACCGATGCCTACTCCATCGAACTTTGACTATCAAATCTTAAATAGACTGGCACCTCACGACAACAGACACTATCCTCTGTAACAAACTCTACACGATCTCGAGCAGCCCACTATCCGACAGTTATGGCTGTCACTATCAGTTTGTTATAGGCTCCATCTATAAAAGGGATCCTCCAGATATATTTTCTTCAGGCTCTCTTCTTCTTCTCAATACTCTACAACTTTCTCAACTGAGTACTCCATTTTTGTTGGTCGAAAAAGCTGACTTGATCGTCGGAGGGTCTTGCCAGAGCAATCATCCTAAGCTCTGGATGAGACTTATTTTGTAGGTCACCGATGGTGATCTCTTCTTCTTCGACTCCGACACTTCTCCGATGATGATTAGATTTTGCACCAATAGGATTGGCACTAGAGGAAGGGCCCTCTATTTTTGAGATTTTTTTGTTCTTAAAGGAGTGCTCAACAGTGATATCTCTTTTTCTTCTCTAGAGTCCTTTCTGAAAAAAAATGCATCCTAAGAAAGTTTCAACCCGATGGTCAACAGCTTCTGCAGCCAGATTCCATCCAGATCTATTCGCTCTCGCTTCAACTCTAGCAACTCAAGCTCCACCTGCAGCCATGGTGGATGCGGAGCAGTTCAACCTATTAGTTCAGCAGGTTCGTGATCTCACGAAGGTGGTGTGGATCTTGCAGTGACAGGCTCTGATGCCAATTTGACTGGAGCAGGCTTCTCCGGAGCTCCATGATCCGATCTGAGGATGGCCGACTTGGGCTAGCCAGCTGGTGACCTCCGAAAAGGAGAAACAAAGAGCCAAGAGCCCCTGCTCTGATCATGACTCTACCCCTAGGGAAACTTTTCTTCCGTTCAACCAAAAGATCTTAGAAATTCATGATCGAGAGGATCTGGATTGAAAACTACAAGGGATGAACAGGCAGATCGATGAACTCCATCATGCTCCCCCCTCTCATAGTAGTGATATCTATATCGATCCTCCATTTTCTCAGTGCATCATGCAGGAACCAATCCCGTCGAACTTTAAGCTCCCTCAATTCGAGAGCTACGATGGAACCTCCAATCTGGTTGATCACTTGGAGGCCTTTCGAATGATGATCTGCTCCATGGTGCACCAGACGCCATTCTCTACCGAGCCTTTCCATCCATGAAGGGAGCCATCAGGAATTGGTACTCGGCCCTCAAGTCGAACACCATCTTCTCTTTTGACTAGATGAGCCATCAGTTTATAGCTCATTTTGTTAGTAGCCGACGTCCTAAGCGGGGCTCGAAATCCCTCATCAACATCAAGCAACAGAAGGAAGAATCCATCCGAGCTTTTGTTAATCTATTCAATGCCGCGGTGCTAGAGGTCCAAAATCTGGACCAATTTATTGTGATCGCCGTGCTAAAGGGTGACCTTCAGAAGAGTAATCTACTATTCTCTCTAAAGAAAAAGTACCTCAAGAATTTTGCTGATATGCTAGCTCGGGCTGAAGGATATGCCCGAGCGAAAGAGGCCTTCAAGGCTAAGGACAATGAAGCCATTGGAGAAGCAGCAAATTAGCGAGTCAGGCAGGCCTACTGAGGAAGGAAAGTTGAGTGAAGCTCGACCACGCTCCCAAACTTTCCCTGAGTGCAAGCGAGCCCGAGCTCCTCCCCAGGCTCGAAAGTAGGGAAGCCCCGATAGAAGGGCACGATGGGGTTCTCCACTTTGAAGGTTCCATAATTATGCCCCCCTCAATGCTCTTAAAATTCAAGTGCTGATGGAGATTAAGAAGTAGCTACCGAGGTCTGAAAGGATGCACTCCCATCCTGGTAGATGCAATCCAAATAAGTTCTACCTCTATCATTGTGACCATGGTCATGATATTGAAGAATGTATTCAGCTCTAAGATGAGATCGAGTAGCTCATCAGGTGAGGCAGAATTGATCAATTCCTATGGCATCGATCTAAAGGGCAGGAAGATCGGCCAAGGGCATTATCGCAATCAAAATCATAAAGGGAGAAGCAACAAGTGGATCGGCCACCCCTTGGCATCATCAACACCATCTTTGGGGGACTTCGGTGAGGGGAGGCTAGCGGGTCAGTCGAGCCCGAAAAGAGGTGGAGAATAGAAGAGCCCATCACTTTCACCGATGAGGATGCTCAAGGAGTTCAGTTTCTATACAATGATGTAATTGTAATCTCTTTAAACATTGCCGACTATGATGTGCACCATGTTTTGGTAGATATAGAAGCTCTGCTGATGTTTTATTTTATGATGCTTTTTTAAAAATGTCTTTACTCAATAACCAATTGAAACCTATGAACTCCTCATTGGTAGGCTTCATTGGCGATGCTGTGCCAGTTGAGGGCATAATAACTTTGACTATGACTGCAGGGCAACGTTCGAAGTTGGTTAAGGCATAGGTCGATTTTCTAGTTATAAAGGCTCCATCTACCTACAATGCTATTCTCGATCGACCTAGTTTGAACGGACTTCGAGTAGTGGTGTTAACTTATTATCTAAAGGTGAAGTTTCCAACGAGCTGTGAAATTTGAGAGATTAGGAGAGACCTGGCATTGGCAAGATGCTGTTACTCCATTATCCTATAGAAAAATATCCAGCCTGATCTTTATCCTATTGATGGGCTAGATGTTCGTGACGACCTCACTGAGGAGTGGGGCGAGCCTATGGAGGACCTTGTATTTGTGCCCTTAAATGATGGGAGCATGGAGCATACTGTGCAAATTGGCTCCAACTTGAGGGATGAGGTTCGGGAGCGACTCATCACCTTCCTCAGGAAGAATGCGGACGTCTTCGCCTGGATCCCAGTAGATATGTCAGGAATTGATGTCGAGGTCATGGAATATTGGCTGACCGTTGATCTTAAGTTTCGATCAGTAAAGAAAAGATGCGCAACCATGCCCCAGAGAGGTAGAAAGTAATTGTAGAAGAAGTAGACAAGCTCCTCAAAGCTGGATTCATCCAAAAAATTAACTTCCCGAGCTAGGTCTCAAACATGGTTCTTGTCAAAAAGGAAAACGGCACGTGGAGGATGTGTATAGACTTCAAAAAGCTGAACAAAGCCTACCCAAAAGATAGCTATCCTCTATCTAGGATTGATCAACTGGTAGATGCAACCTCGAGCCACGAGCTCCTCACCTTCACGGATGTCTTTTTTGGCTATAACCAAATATGGATGGCATCGGAGGATGAGGAAAAAACTATTTTTGTAACTGATCGTGGTCTTTATTGTTACAGGATTATGCCTTTTGGACTCAAAAATATAGGAGCAACATACCAGTGCCTGATCAACAAGATCTTCAAGGAGTAGATCGATCACAACATGGAGGTATATGTAGATGACATGCTCGTCAAAAGCCGAGCTTTAATAAACCTTATCGCCGACCTCGAAGAGACCTTCAGTGCACTTAAGAAGTATAAGATAAAGTTGAATCTAACCAAGTGCACCTTTAGTGTGACCTCAGAGAAGTTTTTGAGATTGATGGTGTCAAGGCATGGAATTGAAGCGAATCTAGAAAAAATTTGAGCTATTCAGGAGATGACTGTTGCAAAAATAATCGAAGAAGTTTAGCATCTGATTGAAAAAATGGCATTCCTAAATCACTTCATCTCGAGATCGATCAAGCGATGCAAGCCCTTCTTCCAAGTTCTTAAGCAACCAAAGAACTTTTGCTGGATGATGGAGTGCCAACGAATGTTTGAGGAGCTCAAAAATAAACTTGGCTCAGCCCCACTACTAGCAAAGCCTGAACCCAGAGAAGAATTATTCTTATATCTAGCAGTCTCTCCAACGGCTTTAGCAGCAGTCCTGATCAAGGAGGAAGTAAAAATGAAGCGACCAGTCTACTATGTAAGTTGGGTACTAAGGGATGTAGAGACCAAGTGATCTAAGTTAGAAAAATTGACTTACTCTCTTCTAATTGCTGCCAAGACACTTCGACTTTACTTTTAGGGGCACACCATAATGGTCCTCACGGATCAACCAATAAAAGCAGTCCTTCATCGAACAGATGCTTTTGAAAGAATCACAAAATGAGCAATCGAGCTTATGAAGTTTGACATCAATTATCAACCCCGGCCATCAATCAAAGCTCAGATACTGATAGATTTTGTAGTAGAATGTACCATTTTAGATGAAGCCGAGCTTGAACAAAATGAGACTGACATCTTGTGGTTGCAATCGAGCCTCCCCAAAGAGAGCATCGACCTTTTCGAAGGATTTTGGGCCTTGTACGTGGATGGTTCATCTAGCGCTGCTGGAGCAGGCATGGGGTTGGTCTTAGTCAACCTCGAGGAAGTTGTCATCGAATATGCGATACACCTCAAATTTTCTACAACTAATAATGGGGCCGAATATGAAGTGCTAATCACTAGATTAAAAATTGCAAGAGAGTTAAAAGTAAATCAGCTTCAAGTCTACAGTGATTTCCAATTAGTGGTTGGCCAAGTTAGTGGCAACTATGAAGCACGGGAGAAAAGTATGATGAAATACCTTAAGAAAGTAAAGGATTTGACTCTGGCCTTCGATAGTTTTGACATTCAATAGATTTCGAGGGTAGAAAATATGAGAGCCGACCTCCTCTCTAAATTGATCACTTTAGCTCCAGTCGAACTGTCCAAAGAAGTATTTTTTGATACTCTAAAATGCCCAAGCTCAGAGGAATCACAGCTTGTTATGCAGATGAAGCATGAGCCAAGTTGGATTGACCCGTTAGTTGCCTATCTTAAAGAGGAAGTTCTTCCTCATGATCCGAAAGAAGCTCAAAAACTCATAAATCAAACCTTTCGATACATTTTGAATGAGGGCAAGCTGTATAAAAGATTGTATTCGCTACCGCTTTTAAGATGTCTTCGACCTTCAGAGGCCAACTTTGCATTATGGAAAGTACATGAGGGAATTTATGGAACTCATGTAGGAGCCAGATTTCTATCACAAAGACTACTTTGGCAAGGATACTATTGGCCGACCTTGTACCATGACTCTATAGAGTATGTTAAGAAATGTGACTGCGGTCAGAGAAATGCAAACATACAAAGACAGCCGGCCTCTGAGCTTACTCCACTAAGCGCACCTTGGCCATTTATGCAGTGGAAAATGGATATACTTGGCCCTTTCTCAATGGCATCTGGATAATGGAAGTTTCTCCTAGTTGCGATCGACTGCTTCACTAAATGGGTCGAAGCCAAACCACTAGCAAAAATTATTGAGGCCAAGGTACAAGACTTCATCTAAAAGTCAATCATCCACCGATTTGGTCTGCCCTGAACTCTCATAATAGATAACGAGCGATAGTTTGCTGGGATGAGGTTCGTTGAGTTCTACGAAGATCTAAACATCTCCCATTACTTCACGTCAGTGGTCCATCCATAGGCAAATGGTGAAGTAGAGGTGACCAACAGAATTTTACTGCAAGGCATCAAGGCAAGGCTTGAAAGAATAAGGGAGACTTGGATAGACAAACTTTACCACATCCTTTGGGCATACCGAACTACTCATAGAATACCAACTGGGGAAACACCGTTCGCCTTAGCCTTTAGGATGGAGGCAGTCATCCCAGTTGAGCTTAAACTTCCATCAGTATGGGTCATGGCCTTCAATGAGTATCGTAACTCATAGGACCTTAGAGTCAATCTCGATCTATTGGAAGAAAAGAGAGAAGATTCCTAAGTTCAGATGGCAGCCTACAGACGAAGAGTAGCTAGATACTATAACTCTAGAGTAAAAAGCAAAGTATTCAGGGTGGGGGACTTGGTGCTCTGACGAGCATCCATTTTGAAGCCTTAAGAGCAAGAAAAGCTTGCCCTGAATTGGAAAGGTCCGTATAGAGTGGAGGAGGTCATTCGATCAAGAACTTACCGCTTGAAGGAGCTTGGAGGGGTGACACTCCCATGGCCTTGGAATTCAAAAAACTTAAGAATTTACTACCAGTAACTTTCCTTCAATAAAGTTCTTTCTATTTTAACATCATTAATTTTTGGCATAAAGATTGTGTAATGACAACTCTGAAGCAACCAAAAGTGGCCCGTTAGGAATAGGAGGAGAACCTTGTCCTAACGTGAGTAAGGTCGAAGGCCTCATTGAACTAAGACAAGATGAGGGGAGAGGCCCTTCCAAAGGCCCTAATGTGCCGCTACAACCCATTAAGAATAGGAGGAGAACCTCATCCAAATATGAGCAAGGTCGAAGGCCTCATTGAATTAAGATAAGATAAGAGGAGAGGCCCTACCAATGGTCCTAATGTGCCCCTATAGTCCATTAAAAATAGGAGGAGAACCTCATCCTAAGGTGAGCAAGGTCGAAGACCTCGTTAAACTAAGATGAGATGAGGAGAGAGGTCCTACCAATGGCCCTAATGTGCCCTTACAGCCCGTTAGGAACAGGAGGAGAACCTTGTCCTAACGTGAGCAAGATCGAAGGCCTCGTTAAACTAAGATGAGATGAGGGGAGAGGCCCTACCGATGGCCCTAATGTGCCCCTGTAGCCCATTAGGAATAAGAGGAGAACCTCGTCCTAACGTGAGCAAAGTCAGAGGCCTTGTTAAGCCAAGATGAGAACCAGCCGATGGATCCGACAAACCTCTACAATCATACAAGGGGTGGAAGGTCAAGGCCATGCTGATTTAAAATGAGGGAAAGGTCAAGGCCCTACTGACGATTGATGAGCACATTCTCCTACGACCGCACCAAATGCCAAAAGAAAAATCCCATCCTAATCCATGGAATGAACTCCTGACCCGACGTCCACGACAAGCATCTCATTAGAAATGAAAGAAAAATAAGGCATCCAGAATCGAATCCATAAGAGATGACAACGAAAAAGGCATTATTTTATTATGAAGTTAAGTTTGTTACAAGTAAAAGTTAATAAGATCAATTACAATGAGCACACTAGAAGCAAGATAGAGGTTGGCAAAGGCCTACTGTAAAAAAGCAAATGCATTATAGATAAGATAAAGATTGATGAAACCGATTACATAAAAAAAAAGAGAGGTGAAGTCCTAAGGCAATCCGAGCTCTTCAGACTTCGGGCTATCGGCTCCAGCCATCACCAAAGCTTTCTTTAGTTTGAAAATTTCCTCCTCTAGCTCCTTCTTGTATAGACTGTCGATGTACATCCTATTAGAGTATTCAAATTTAGCCTCGAGCTTTCGCCGCTGCTTCCTCAAAATCTCAGATTCAGCTTCAGCATCCTTGACTGCTTGACGCTCCTAAGTCAACTGGAGCTTCAATTGTTGAACTTTGATTTTTGACACCCCAACAGCCTTCGAGAGTTTGCCGATAGTCCTACTCAAAAAGATGAGCTCCTCAAGTTCGCCGCTTGATCTAGCCTGTTGAATGCTATGAAACTTCTTTTGAAAATAGGTCACCGCATCCCTGGCAGCCTTTAGCTCGCCTTCAAGCCTGGACATCTTCCCTGCCAAGGCCACCCGATAATTATTGTGTCAATCTTCAGCATCATACAGCTGCTTCTAAAGCTGGGAGAACTTCTTCGATTAGTTCCAATCATGCTGAGCTTCGTCGATGGACCATGGTGAGCTCCCTTCCAAGAGACGAATCTTCTCTTCCACCTTCTTGAGATCAACTTCTAGAGAGCTGATCTTCGCTGTGAGTGCCCAAGACTTATCGCTCGTGCTCTTCCAGAGTTTGGCGAGCTCCTTCTCAAAATTTTCTTTCCGAATGCTAAAGCTCGCCGCATCCTTCATGTGTAAACTTCAGAGGTGAGTGACTTCCTTAGTTGACTCTGTAGCATTTTTTTAAGAGGCCTGAACGTCGGCCTTAACTCTTTTCAATCTTTTTCTCAATTGGTGGAGCTCCTTCTTCAAACCCTTTATCAAAGGCTTGAATGAAACCCCCTGAGGTAAAGGGTCGGTGTCAACCAGAGAAAGGAGGTCGTGGCCCTGATCGACGAGATGTTCTGAATCACATACAATGCAAAGTGTAAAGAAAAAGAAGGATTTGCTCTCATTACTTGAAATATGTTTGGTACACCAAAAAAAAAGAGGATACATAGATGTCAAAAGTTTAGACCTTGGATGGCTCGCCCATCAGAGAGGTCGGGACATTCTCGATCGACTCCAGCCCTTGGGCAGGCTCGGATGCTACACCTATGGATTTCGGAGCGACCTCGACATCAACATGTGAAGGGCTGGCTCTATCCTCTGGCTCTTCTAAGAGGAGATCCAAATCGATGTTGGAAAAATTTTGGGTGACTCATCTCATGCAGACCTGGAATCCTTCCAAGAAGGCTTCTTGGGCAAAGTTTATTTTGATGTCCTCCATATCCTTGGAGTACTTAAAGTTCTGCATAGTCCTTTCCATGGCAGCACTAACCTCCTCTTGCATCTTCTTTTTCTCCTCCTTTTTTAGGGCTAGCTCGATCCTCAACTTTGCCATCTCGCCATGCTCCTCTCTCAGTTCATTCTGAAGGAATTCAACTTTAGATGAATGGATCTCCGAGGTGACCTTTAGAACATCGGCCTCGGCCTGGGCCTTCTCAGCTTCTGCGTGAGCTTCTTCCAGGGCTTTAGAAGCTTCAGCCTGATTTTGGCTTGCTGCTTCAGAGTGGGCAAAAAGGTAGTGTCCCAGCTGCAAAATACACAACAAATTAGAATCATAAAAGATCCTAGTTTCAAAGCTTAATGGGCATGAAGTCAAAATCAGAAGAAACCACTTACCTCCAGAAGGGTAGCAAATGATTCGTCGAACCTCTCGACGTCGTCCTTCTGGCGCATCCTTTCAACGATGTGGGGAAGGATGCTCTCCTCCATTCTAGGGAACCCTATTCCTGGCCAAGGTCCTCTTCTTTGGAGCTCTTAGCCTTCCGCCCGATCTTGCTGATGGCCCTCTTCTTCTTCTTCTCTGCAGCTCCCTCTTGCCGAACAGGAGCAAGAGAGATGGCCTCATCAGATGAGGCTGGGCTTGGCATGGTAGTGACGGGTTCAAGGGTCAGCATGGACTAAATCGGTGCAACTTGACTTGACTCTCCAGTTTGGGCCTTCTTTGGTGGTTTGCTAGAAGAACCGCCCTTCCTTTTAAGGGTCCAAACCTCCTTCATCAAGCGATTCCATTCCTTGGGGGTCATTTCTGTAAAGACAAAGTTAGTGTTGGAAATATCCATTCATCCCATGTGGATCGGCGTGGCCGTTGGTGATTAGCCAAGCAACAAGAAAGTACTTCTTAGAGATCTCTATGGAAGCATGATCAAATAAATCAAAGAATAGAGAAGAAGAGAAGAAGAGATTTTCAAAAGAAGAGCTTTTATTCAACACATTTCAGCACCCTTTACAATACTGACCTATTTTCAGTATATATACTTTACAAAGGATCAAGTCCAAGCTCATAGAAAAACTTTCCAAACCCAAACAACCCACGTACACAAAATAATAACCCACGAAAATTAAGCCAATCCAGTTTCAGACTGAGTGACTAACCTGCAACTGGGTCGGCTCGGTCCCAAACTGAGCCGACCTAGTTGTGTACCATGCCAACAGCCCAAAAATGCTGCTCTCTATCTAAATTTTTCTCTAAGACATAGCCGATCTAGTCCTGGACTGAGCCGACCCAATTCCCAGCTGAGCCAGCTCAGTCTCAGAGTGAGTCGACCCAATTTTTGAACTTTACTATTGAGACTGATTCTTCTTCCAGCTCGCTCCCATCTTTTCATGACCTGTCTTCTCATGTTTCCAAGACTTAGGAGTGCCACTTTTGAGCTCACATTCTCCATCTTGGTGCTTCCAAGTCCTTATGAACTCATCTCTTTTCAATAGACCCATCCATGCTAGACATCTTTAAAAGCTATCTCTGGAGAGTGCCTTTGTGAGTGCATCAGATTGATTCTCCTTGGTATGGACCTTCATCAGTTCCACTTCACCTTCCTCCATCAGCTTTCTGATCCTGTGGTACCCCACATCTATATGCTTTGTGCATGCATGATAGATTGGGTTCTGTGCCAACAACATAGCACTCTGACTATCACTGAATAGTGTAACCTTGCTCTGCTCTATCCTCAACTCATCAATCAGCCTCCTAAGCCAAAGGACTTTCTTTGTAGCCTTCGTTATCCCAATGTACTTGGCCTCTATGGTAGACAAGGTCGTGATTGGCTAAAGGATTGATCTCCAAGACATCGGTCCACCATATATGCAGAAGAGGTATCCAATAGTAGACCTCCTTATATCAAGATCACCAGCATAATTTGCATCAACAAATCCTTTCAGAGGACCTGAACCTTCACACATCTTCACAGATTGTTCTCCAAATCCTCCCGACTATCCACCAAATACCAAACCATAATCCCTTGTTCCATGCAGATATCTCAATATCTATTTTAATGCTTTTCAATTTTTCTTCATAGGGTTAGCCATGTATCTACTAACCGTGCTCACAGCATGTGCTATATCTGATCTACAGTACACCATAGTGTGCATCACACTACCTACAGCATTGGCATAAGAAACTCATTTCATGTACTCTCTCTCCTCTTTTGATTGAGGGCACTATAACTTGGAGAGAGACATATGGCTCGATAATGGTATTTCTGTAGGTTTGGCTTTCTCCATTCCAAGCCTCTTCAGAACCTTCTGGATATACTTTTCTTATGACAAATGGAGCACTCCTTTGCATCTATCTATGCAAATCTCAATTTCAAGGATTTTCTCAGCTGGACCCAAATTTTTTATCTCAAATTTAGATGATAATATCCTTTTCTACCTTTTCATAGCATCCATGCTTCCACTGGCTATGAGCATATCATCTACACACAATAATAGATACAGGACATCCTCCTCATCTATATTCTTGACGTAGACACAACAATCATGTTCACATCTGCTGAAACTCAGGCTCAAGACAAAGCTATCAAACTTTTGATACCACTGACGAGGGGATTGTTTCAAGCCATGCAAAGACTTCCTGAGTAAACACATCTTTTTTATCTGTCCCATCTCCATGAAACTATCTGACTGCTTCATGTAGATTTTTTTCTCCAAAGTTTCATGAAGGAAGGCCATCTTCACATCCATCTATTCTAATTTCATGTTATGCTGTGCCACTATGATAGCAAAACTCGAATAAATGTATGATGCACCACAGGAGAGAAACTTTTTGTGTAGTCAATCCCTTCCCTTTATGAGTATCTCTTTGCTACCAGCCTTGCTTTGAATCTAACTCCATCTTGTTCTGAAGGTGCTTTTTTCTTTGTGAACACCCACTTTGAGCCAATAGGTTGAGCACCCTCTAGAAGATCCACCAGCTGCCATGTCTGATTCTTCTCAAGTGATTTCATCTCCTCCAACATGGCCTGCATCCATGAATCATGATCCTCACTCTTCATGGCCTCTACATAATTCTCTAGATCTCCATTGGCAGTGATGAGTGCATAGGACATAACCTCATCAATGCCATATCTGATCAGTCTCCTAATAGTATGCTGGGGCTTATGCAAAGCCACTTCCACTAGCATATCTCTGTCTGATGTCTGTGGCTACTCCTGCACATCTGTCTAAACTATCGACCCTCTATGCTGATTTTCAATCTGAGATAATATTTTTCTACCTAGCTCCACCTCTACAGGAATACTCCTGTAAGTGGATGTAACCTGCATGATATCGTTCTTTGACTGACCATCGCTGTTCACCTTTATTTCTCTAATTTTATCTATCTTAGACCTCCTCAAGATGCTTTTCTCATCAAAGATAACGTTCCTATTGATCACCAACTTCAGTGCCTGAGAGTCCCATAACAGGTACCCCTTGACTTCTTGTGGATACCCTATGAATGTCATCTTTTAAGATTTTGGGTTCAATTTACTCCTCTCGGTTGCCTCCACATGTGCATAGGCTGTGCAACCAAAAACTTTTAGGTCGCCAAGCTCCACCTTCTTCCCACTCCAGACCTCTTCTGGAATGCCTCCATTCAGCTCATAATGAGGGGACTTGTTCATAAGAAAATAAGAAAAAGTTAGGGCATCACCCCAAAAGGACTTTAGGAGTGATGTCTGCAGCCTTAAACTCCATGCCTTCCCGATCAGTGTTCGGTTCATTCTTTCCACGACATCATTCTACTGGGGAGTCATCCTCACCGTGTAATGGCATTTGATGTCATTTTTCTTACAGTACCTCCTAAACTTCAGGCTAGTATACTCTCCTCCATTGTCCGACCTCAGATACTTTACCTGTCTCCCTGACTCTTTCTCTACTTCAGCTCTCCAGGCTCTAAATTGGGCAAACACCTTTGATTTTTTTCTAATCAGATAAACCCATATCTTCCTTCAGAAATCATCAATGAAAGTAACAAAGTATTTTGCCCCACCTCTAGCTGATACAGGAGCTAGTCCCCACACATCCAAGTGCACTAAATCTAGCACTCCCTCGCTGCGCTTAGTACTTCTGACAAACTTCATCCTATGTTGTTTGCTAAAGATACACGACTCATAAAGATCTATGCCCTCTTTCTTCAGGGCTGGGATCATACCTCTTTTGCTTAGTTTTGTGAGCCCACAGTCACTCATATGACCCATCCGATAGTGCCACAGTCGATATAAAATCTGCTCCTCCAGTGCCACTGCTAGCACCTCTATACTATCATTTACCATTGAGCCTTCCATTTTGTAAAGATTGTTGCTCAGTCTTCTACCTCTCATCACCACCAAATCTCTCTTGAAAATTTTTAGAAACCCACACCCAGCCTGGCTATTAAAAGCATAACCCTGCTCCTCCAAGTAGCCCAAAGAAATTAAATTCTTTTTCAACTCTAGTACATGCCAGACATTTGATAATGTATGAATGATTCCATCATACATCCTCACCCTGATAGAGCCAATTCCAACTACTTTGCATGGATGATCATCTCCAAGGCTGACACTTCCACCATCGGCCTTCTGGTAGGTAGCAAACCACTTCCGATGAGAAGTATAGTGGTGCGAGCATGCTGAATCTAATATCCACATAGTATCATACTCTGTGGATCTATCTAATACAACTAGTAGGTCTTCTCCACTGCTCATAGAAGTTGTATCATCTTTTTTGTTGGCCTTTTCTTTTTCTAATCTCAAAAGGGGATAATCTCTCCTCAGGTGTCCAGGCTGATGACATTTATAACATTTCAATATCATCTTCCTCTAATCGTGAGACTTTGACCTACCCTTAAATTTTTCTCTTGTCTTCTCCTTTGATCTTCCCTATCTTTCATTCACACCCAGGATCTCAGACTTAGGATCTTTCTTATAGATCTTCTCCCTTTGCTCATTTGATCTGAGCACACCAACAACCTCTTCATAGTTTAGGATCTCCTTTCCATAAACTAGAGTTGTTATGAGACCATTATATGAACCTGGGAGAGAACATAATAGCAGCAATGTTCGATCCTCCTCGTCGATCTTCACATCCAAACTCATCACCTAAGAATACATCTGATTGAACCTTTGGATATGTGCAATAAGATCTCCATCTTCGGACATCCTCAGACTATACAGCTATTTCTTCAACCATAGCTTGTTCATCATGTTCTTCCTCATGTATGTGTTCTCTAGTCTCTCCTAGAGCCCCTTTATCGTAGTCTCTATGCAAACCTCGGGCGAAACCTGATCGATCAAGCACATCCGAATTGTGCTAAAAGCAATTTCCTCCAACTCTTTCCAATCCTCAGCACTGATCTTTTCTAGCCTTTCTTTTGTCAAGATCTTGTAGATCCTCTGCTAAACCAACAAGTCTTTTACTCTTTGCTGCCATAGAGTAAAGTTTCCCTTGCCATCGAACTTCTCAAAATCCACCTCGAATCAACTTGATCCCATGATTTCAAACAAATCAAGAATAGATCCCTAACACCCTTCATGATCACACACTAGTAAAACTACCTTCACAGAAGATCTAACCAGCCCTAGATCCTCTTTTCAAACTTCTGTATCACCATTCCTTCGTGTAAACAATCTCCACCTCAATCTAGAGACAACCACGAAGTAAACTAAAAGTTTTAGGATAAAACCTGGTGCAACAGATCTTAGATGTAGTAAATCCTAAGTGTCTTCTTTTCTTCCATGCAACACCGCTCTGATACCAAATGTTGGAAATATGCGCTCTTTTCACATGGATCGGTGTGACCGTCGATGATTAGCCAAGTAATAAGAAAGTACTTTTTAGAGATCTCTATGAAAGCATGATCAAATAAATCAAGAAATAGAGAAGAAGAGAAGAAGAGACTTTCGAAAGAAAAAAGCTTTTATTCAGTACATTTCAACATCCTTTACAATCTTAACCTATTTTCAGTATATATACTTACAAAGGGTCAAGCCCAAGCTCATAGAAAAACTCTTCAATCCTAAATAACCCACGTACATAAAATAATAACCCACAAAAACTAAGTCAGCCCAATTTCAGACTGAGCAGACTAACCTACGACCGGATTGGCTCAATCCCAGACTAAGCCGACCCAGTTGTGTACCATGTCAATAGGCCAAAAATACTGCTCTCTATTTGAATTTTTCTCCGAGACCTAGTCGATCCAATTCTAGATTGAGCCAACCCAGTTGGAGACTGAGCCGACCTAGTTGTGTACCGTATCAACAGTCCAAAAATACTGCTTTCTATCTAAATTTTTTTCTAAAATCTAGCCGATCCAGTCCTGGACTGAGCCAACCCAGTTTTCAACTAAGCCGGCTCAGTCTCAGAATGAGCCATCCTAGTTTTTGAACTTTACTATTGAGACTGATTCTTCTTTCGGCTCGCTCCCATTTTCCTATGACCTATCTTCTCATGTTTCCAAGATTTGGGAGTGCCACTTCTGAGCTCATACTTAGAAGATTAGAAAAATGATTATCATCCAGCCAGCTAAATATCACAAACTACTTATCAGATTAAGAGGACTGAGGTCGAAATTGAACAAGATTTGCTCGTCCAGGAGTCTAGAAATTGGTGGAGCATCAAAGGACTTTAGCTTATCGACCAAGCTTCGATCTTCATTTTCTAGTCCAGGAGCTCGGCGAACCAATTTCCTTACCTCGCTCCATGGAGGTAGCCCTAGTTCTAGGGTGGGATGGAAAATGAAGAAGAACTTTTCCTTTCAGCCATGAATGGAGGAATGGGCACCTTTAAGCAGTCCCTTCCTTCCAAACTATGGAGACACATACCACCAATCCTTAGCGGTGGAGTGATATTTAAAGGTAAAAAAATTATAGAATAGAGAAATGGTAGGTCTGATGCTTACCATGGTGCATAGGGAGAGCAATCCTATGATAAATCTAAAGGAGTTCGATGCCATGGCAATAAGAAAAATATTGAGAAACCTAAATAAGTTAGCTATGAAAAAAGGTAAAGATAACCTAAGCCCGACCTGAAAGGTTTTGATGTATAGATAGATTCGGTTGGGAGGGGGTGAGCAGGCTCAGTCGTCAGGCCCGGGGAGTTCAAGCACATAGTCAGGAGGAATTGCAAACCGAATCCTAGCCAAGAAAAAGTCATTAGGCCAAAGTCTATAAGAAATGGTCACAGGCACAAAAGGATGGCCAGATCCCAAGGGTTTGGCCTCCTTAAGAGGTGGGTTCGTCGGGCTTAAAGGGGCTGAACTCTCAGAACAAGTCGACCAAGATCCCTCACTTGACATTTGGATCAAGGTAAAATCAAGAAATTATCCAAAAAATCAAAAAAAAATAAGGCATTCAAGCTTTGACAAGAACAGAAAGAACGAGAAAGTAAGAATGTAGAGATAATCCAAAATGTGTCAGAAAACTGACCTAAATTAGTTGAGAAGAATAAGAAGATGGCGAATGGAGCAAGGATCAAAGGAAGGTACGTCGAAAACCAAAGAAAGCAGCTTAGGCTCTCGCTCAGGATGAAGAAGGAAACCAGTGGGAGGAAAGGAAGATTTCAGAAGTAAGGACTCGAAGGAGGAGGGCAGGCTTAAGTAATCCCTGGAGCCCTAGAGCAGTTATGATTACAGATTTTCTCTAGCCGATCTCTGAATGATGCGTGTCCCACTCATCATGGCATAAAGCTTCTAATGGACAGACCCTTAATGGCGCTATACTTTGAGCAGACTTCTGGTGGAAAATTCGAAAAACATCTTTTTGGATCATCATGCATATACGAAGCACCGACGCCAACCCAATAAAAGCCAAAACGTTCCATCCCACCTAGAAGCGGGAAATCCAGCAGGATCAAAAAATCCTTTGAAATTCGATGGTCTCCATCTTACTTCCATACTTTGAACTTTGAACTTAGGAGTAGGGGGGCTAGTGTTGAGGATAAATCCATGCTACCAAAGTTTGGCTAAGATTCTGACTAAATCAGTTTGGTTTGGTTATGGTTTTAGAAACTGAATCTTAACCCGTAGGAATATTCAAGCTCTGAATCATTCTAGAATGGCCAACCTCCAACACTATAGCCAGAGAATCTGATTGACCGAAAAGATCAATTTTGGATTCGACAAGACGTCGCGGATTCCTTCTCTAGGCAAGCTTGAACAGTCAATACCATCCCAGAGAACTAGCCAAGTCTCCAGCACTTGCGCATCCCATTCGATCGATCTTCCTCCAACGGTCGAACTCCTCTAGTAGGAGAACTCCTTTTAGATTCTTCTAACAGGCGAACTCCTCTACCAGTCGAACTCCTTTCGGACTCCAATAGGTGAACTCCTTCCGAATTGTCCCAACATGCAAACTCCTCTAATAGGTGAACTCCTTTTGGACTCCTCCAATAGGTGAACTCCAACAATCAAACTCCTTTCGAACTCCCCCAACTAGCAAATTCCTTCCGAACTCCTTCAATAGGTGAACTCCTTCCGAATTCTCCCCACTAGTTGGGTTCCTTCATCAGGCAAATTCTTCCTCGAGTTTCTCCTCTAGAAGAGTTGCATGCAGATCTCTCCAGTAGCTCTACTTTTTGATTCTAGAAGAGTCTCCTCTTCTACACAAATCCAACCTCAGACATGGCATGAACCGACTCACATCCGAACTACCTTAGAGGAGTCCAAACTTCTCTAGAATTGATATAGCTCAAAGGTCATCACCAATCGATGCGTACTCCTCCAAACTTTGACTATCAAATCTCAAATGGACTGGCACCTCATGACAACAAATATTATCCTCCATAACAAACACCACGTGATCCCGAGCAGCCCACTACTCGATAGTTATGGCTGTCACTATCAGTTTGTTACAGACTACATCTATAAAAGAAACCCTCTAGATACATTTTCTCCAGGCTCTCTTCTCCTTCTTAATACTCTGCAACTTTCTTGACTGAGTACTCCATTTCTATTGACCAAAAAAGTTAACCTGACCGTCGGAGGGTCTTGCCGAAGCCACCCCTTAGGCTCTGGATGAGACTTATTTTGCAGGTCACCGATAGTGATCTCTTCTTCTCCGACTCCAGTGCTTCTCTAACAACGATCAAATTTTGCACCAATACTAATCTAACTAGAAAATAGTGCACTCAAAGAGAGAAGAATTTTTAGTCCAATTAGAAACCAAATCTCTTTTGATTAGATCATAATTCAATTAGGAATTAGGTCAAACCCAAACCCTAATCAAATAAGGAATTAGTCTTCCTCATAATTAAGTTATCTCATAATCTAGTTCAATTAGACTTGATCCTAGCCCAATTGCTTAATTAAATTAAGCTAATTAGTAATCTAATTACTAATTAATCCTTTTACAACTTACTAATACTTAGCAAGTTTAACAATTGTAATAATTCTATTGGATCAATCATCAATCATATTAATAATTAGACCACTCTATGATTCATAATCATCAATGAACCATCAGATTGGACAAAGATCACTTTTATATGTGACCCCATAGGTTCTATTCTATCTGGTAGTAAGATATACTATGATCCCTATCATAATATTATTGAAACTTCTTTTAATGGGTTAGAACGATTCCAACTCTATCCATCAAGGATCATTGATCATCATGATGATGCTTGATGAGTCTCACAATCTACCAGTGACACCTAGCAGTATATAGTGATAATCCAGCAAAATAAATATTGAACCTCTAGGTGATGTTATCATATGATTCGGTCCTTCTACTATGAGTCTTGACAAGATGGAGGTCATTAATAACTTGTCAAACTTCATCACTTATCATATGTAATATTCAATCAACTTAAGTTCATGTGAAACCTTATGAAAACTTCTTTCCATCATTCATGCTACCGTGGCCATGAAATTTGAAACTTGGTTTCTTGCATAACATAGGACTACTCTTTATCTATTAAGATTAATAGAACTTATTTAGGTGCGCATCCTACTCTTATAATGAACCTACTACAGCCAACATACACTACAAGGATCTAAATAGCTTGGAGATCATGTTTATGTACAATCAAACTATAATAACCTCACTAGAAGCAGCTGAGGCACCATAGGTCAAGAACTACTCACACCACTATAATATCGAGTATGTCACTGATGAATGGATAAACATCCATACGACTACTTATGTTGGTCACACTCGGTACCATTATTTTCTAACAATAATCTACACTCTTGCTCTATTATCCCCATATAGTAGACTCAAGACTCATCTATTTAAAGAAAAGCGATCCATTCACCAATATTATTAGATCAATCACCATCCTCGTGGTGATCCATCAATCAAAAGTATTTAGAAATTAATCATCAGTGACATATGTCTCAAATTCTTAACTCTTGAGAATATATGTCATCATTCTATTAATTTCTTAGATGATTCATAGACACATGACTCAATATGATAAAAAATTAACCCAATTTATTTTACTTAATTATAAAACTATGCCACTAGAAAAGTTACATGTGTCTGCCAACTTAGCTTCTAGGGCATACATTGATAGATAGCGATACCATCGTTAAAATATCATAATTATCAGTTTAATTCTAACTTCTTTTTAAAATAATTTAAAGTACACGTAGATAGCAGCAAGTCAGATCAAATTTATAGGAAGGCAGTAATTTTATTTTAAAATTTTTAATTTTTTATGAAAAGAAAAGGAAAAAAATTTGAAATTAAAATTTAAGTCAAAAAATAAAGTTATAAAAATTAAATAATGTAAAAAAATTAAACTTTGGTACTAAGATCTACTAGTTAGATCTTAGCATCTACTTGCAAGAAATTAAAGAGCAATTAAAATAAAGCAGAATTAAAAGAATAGAAATTAAAGAATAGTAATTAAAAGAGCAATAAACTAAATTTTATATTAGAATTAAAACTCAAAATTTAGATACAATAATTAAAAAAAAGATATTAAAAAAAAATTCTTCATCTTCAGATCAACAATGGCGTGAAGATGGTGTAGAAGTCTGGCTCTTCTTCTTGGCACCGTCTGCCTCGAAGCAAACTTCAGCCAAAGCCTGACTTTCATCCTTTACCATAGCTTCTTCTGAATCAGATCTATTAATTTTTGGAGGCTTGAGGTTCTTTAAATAGGTGTTGGAGGGCTGAAGGATTTTCTACAGGCAATGTGGGACTAAGAGCCATTTTAATCATCAAAATATGAAGATATTCAAGTAAAATTTGAATTAAAATAGCATCTGGATGAATTTTATTGAGTTTCCTTAATTCTGGCCATCAGATGGTGATCCAATGCTTCAAAAAATATCAAAATCAAACATCTATAAGTTCAGATCAAGTTGGAAAATATTCTAGCCGTTGGATTGTGCTTGATGGAAGAAATCGGGCCATTGATCATGCTCTGGGAGACTAAATCACTGTCGAGATCATCCTCAGCTGTTGGAACATGCTTGTAGCACCATCGACCATCGGATCATTGCCTGGCATGAGCTGGAAATCAAATCAAGCTTAGAAACCCCATGGACCATCCAATCTTGATTGGAATCCACTGCTACTGTCCGATCATGCCATTACTATAGCTGTGAACTAGGTGTGCCGTAAGCCTTGACCAATCAGCGCCAACCTTGGCTTGTGAAATTATGAAACTGCCCTTATACGCTACGATGAATTTCCTGTAGACCCTTTAAAGGTCCTGGTCTGCCATGCGATGGCCTATAATTAGCACTTTCTACTAAGCTGGCGGTCTATGGCCAATTTCGTGGACCGACCGCTAGTTCACCATGCATCGATGAGCCTGGTTTGGTGGGCTACAGGCTGCTGGGCCACCATCTTTACTAGGCCGATTGGTTGGCGTGCTGACTAGCTAGGATGTGCCGGCTTTTGTGGTTGGGTTGAGCACGCCGACTAAGTTGGCTGAGCCGATTCATTTTTATTATATTTTATTTATTTTTTTATTTTTTTAAAAAAATTCATATTGGATCCATTTTAACTCCGATTTGCTCTAAATTTATTTCATTATGACCAGAAAAATGAGCTCTTTTTATTGATTATTATTGGTGCAGAATCTGATCATCGCCAGATCTAGCTGGAGTGGAGGTGGACGAGGTCGCCGTCGGGACCTGCAAAATAAAGTTTCGTCCAGAGCTGGTGGGGGTGGCTTCGGTAGGATCCTTCGATGATCAAGTTAGCTCTTTTGGCCAATAGATATGAAGTACTTTGGAATGAGTTGGACAGAGTTTAGAAAAGGAGAGGAGAGCTTCGAGCTTAGAGTTAGCATATTTGGAGGGTCCTTTTTATAGGCGGAGCTTGATAGTGATAGCTGTAGCTGCCTGGTGGCGGGCCGCTCGAGGCTGCATCAGGTTTGATGTGGAGAAGATGGTATCGTCAGGCCGATAGTGACAGCCATACCGTCCGATAGTGGTGGGCTGCTCAAGATCTAATGGAGTCAGTCATGGAGGAGGGCACCGCCTGTAGCGTCGCCTGTGGCAGACTGATGGTGACTGTTCGTCTAGATTTAATGATCGTAGCTCTAAGAAAGTGGACATCGGTTGGTGGACCTCGACATACAATTTCGAAGGAGTTCAGACTCCTAAAGGAGAAGCTCGGAAGGAGTCTGGGTTCCATAGGCATCTGGCTAGAGGAGTGCGGCTAAGGCTTGGTCGCTAGGGAGTTCGGAAGGGGCTCAATCGTTGAGGAGTTTGGATGGCTGATGGGGATGCCTGGGAGGAGTCCAACTTCTGAAGAAGTCTGATTGAAGGGAAAGCTTAGAGGGTGTTCAGCTCCCACAGGCATATGGCTAGAAGAGTGCGGAGGGAGTTCGGCTCTCGTGGGAGTCCGACTGAAGCTCGACTACTGAGAAGTTCGATCGGATGAAGGAGTTCGACTAAGACCCATCCGCTGAAGCTCTTTCATGACTACTGATCGCATTAGGCTGTGCATCGAACTGGACTTTGGTAGGAGCGAGGTTTATCCCCAACAATAGTCCCCCCACTTTCGAGTTCGAAACTCGAAGGAAGGGAGTGCAGAAAAGACAACTATCGAAGTTCTCTTCTGGGCTCCATACTGATTCAGGTCGAAGCTTGGGGGGGAGATCTCATCTCCAGCCAAAGTAAATGTTGAAGTTGAAGCTCAGGGGAGATCTCATCTCCAGCCGAGGTTGAAGTAGATCTCATCTCCTGCAGTCGAAGTCGGAGGTTGAGCTTGTTGGAGGCAATATTGTCTCCAGCAATCGAGGCTGACTCGGGAGAGATCTCCTCTCCTGTAGCCACAGTTAATACAGATGCTTGGGAGAGATCTGATCACTGGCCAAGGTTGCCGCGGGGGAGATCTTATCTCCTGCAGCTAAGGTTGACCCGAACACTCGGGGGAGATCTCATCTCCTGCAGCCGAGGTTGCCTCGGGGGGGATCTTATCTCTTATTCTCCTGTTAGCTGAGGTTGATGCGGATGCTTGGGAGAGATCTTATCTCCTACAACTAAAGTTGACGTGGGTGCTCGAGGAAGATCTTATCTCTTGCAGCCAAAGTTAACATGGGTGCTCGAGGGAGATTTTATCTCCTATGGCGAGGTTGCCTCGGGGGAGATCTATCTCTTACGGTCGAGGTCGGTGGACCTCAAGGGAGATCTTATCTCCTACGATCGAGGTTGCCTTAGGAAAGATCTTATCACCTACAGCCGAGGTCCTTGTGGTTGCTCGAGAGAGATCTTATCTCTAGCCGAGGTTAGCTCGGGCGCTCGAGAGAGATCTTATCTCTGGCCAAGGTTGCCTCAGGCGCTCGAGGGAGATCTTATCTCCTACAGTCGAGGTTGCCTTGGGGGAGATCTTATCTCCTACGGTTGAAGTGTTAGATATATGTGCCCTAGAAACCAGAATTAGCTGACACTTATGATACACTTTTAGGAGCAAAATTGTAATTTTAACTAAAATCAATAAAATAGATTATTTTCTATCACATATGCATATTTAGTGTCTGTGATACATCATTTGAGCTAATGGTAATGATAATTCATATTTTCAAGAGTTGAAAATTTAAGACACGAATAATGATTATTAACTCATAAAATGCTCTCAACCATAGGATCATCACGAGGATGGTGATTGATCCAGAAGGTTGGTGTACAATCGCTTCTCTTTATTAGATGAGTCTTGAGTCTATGGTGTGGAGACATCGGAGCAAGAGTATAGGTACTTGTTAGAGAACGAGCGCACTGAGCGTGACCACCTCGAGTAGTCATTAGGAAGTCTACCTTCTCATCAATGACTGACTCGATGCTGCAGTGGTGTGTCTGGTTCTTTGACCTGAGGTGCATTGATAGTTCACCTTGAGGGTGTTATAGTTTGACTACACCATAACTCAATCTCCTAGCCATTTGGAATCCTGAGGTGTATGTTGGCTATAGCATGTTCATTGCAGAAACTGGATTGCATCAAGATGAAATCTATCTACCTCGGTGGTAGAGGAGCAGCCCTATGATGATCATGAGAATCAAGTCTAGAAGCCCATGGTCATGGTAGAGTGAAATAATAGAAAGAGTTTCTATTTAGGTTTTTACATCAGACTTTAATCGAATGATTACATCATATGACAGAAACTAAGGTTTGACGAGTTCACCTTTACCCTAATCTGATCGGAGCTCAAGATAGAAGAACATAATCACACAGGTAGCTGCACCAAGAGGTTTGCATTCAGCTCTGATGGGTTGCCACCATATACTGCTAGGTGTCATTGGTGGATTTTGGGAGCAATTAGAATGATTTAGATGATCGATCATTCTAGCTGTTCGAATCAGAAGAGTTCTAATCCATCGAAAGGAGTTTCGATGATGTCGATGATAGAGATCATGACATATCCCATTACTATACAAAACTGAATCTAACTGGGTCAACAAACAAGGGTTTGAATCTGGTGATCATCAATTGAACTGATTCAATTCTGAATGAGATTCAATTAGGTTCAAGGAAATCATGCTAGCACTCGATTGAACCTAACGTTCTTCTTTTACTATCATAAATAGTTGTCCTGACTGAGCCAAAGGAGTTTATGCTCGATCAGAGGCCTTCACTTGGTCTGATTGGAGCCTGTCCAGGTCAAAAAAGGATTGTCTTACTTTGTAAGATAATACCTACTATTTTTGGTCACCTACCATTTCTCGTTCTTTGACTTTGGTCAAAAGTTGACCTTTAACTGGTCAAATGTTGACCATTGACACTTTGACTTTTGTCCACATGTCACGCACCTATTGGAGGGCTGGTGGGGGCTTGTCCCCCAATCAAAAGCTGGCAAGGAGGAGGGCGAGGCGCCTCGGAGTCCCTGTTGGACAGGGGCTCCATCTTCTTTTGGATTTCGATTAGACTCCTCCTAAGAACAAACTTTGACTGGTCTTAGGCACCATCTAAGGATGAATCCAAGGGACTCTATTCCCACCAATCAAATTTAGATCTGATTTCACAAAGGGTTGTGATTGGTTGGGAAGAAGAGGAGTTGGATCACGCATAGTCTATAAATAAGACCCTGCGCCCAACTTAAAAATACATAAGAATGCAATTTCCCATGCCCCAAGGCTGCCTCTCTCCTCCTCCTCCATGCCAAGACCATCTTCTCCCTCTCCTCTCCATGTCCAAAGAAGTTTAGGATCTCAGTTGGTGCAACCTAGATGAGAGAAAGGCGATAGAAAGCTAGAAGGCTGCACTGCTATAAAGGACAACTGCTGATCTTTGAAAGCTATTTTGAAGATCCTCCAAATCAGATTTAGATTTGATTTTTGGAGATGTGATAGAGAAGAAGAGGATCTTTAGATCTGGCCTAAGTAGATACTGGTAGAGGCCAGGTACTTGCGTGGCTAGATCCAGAACCTTCCGCTGCTTATAGGATCATCAACGGATAATAGGATTACCTTATATCAAGGTAAATTAAATTTGATTTAATTTATCTAAATTTTATTTTAATTATTAGAATAATAAAGATTAGATCTAAAATATTTTAGATCTAATTCAGATCAAAGAGAAAAAATTTTAAAATATATCTCTTGATTTGATCAGATCTGAACGAACCTGATCCAAAAAATCAAGATTTTCCTTCAACTGGTATCAGAGCCTAGGGTCTAAAGTATTTAGATCTGATTTTAAATTTATTCTAATTAAAAAATAAGTGATTTTAGATGTCACATGAGATGTGATCAGATATGAAATCAGAAAAATTAAAATTAAATGATTTGGATCTAAGATTAGAAAATATGCATTACTAATTCTAAAATAGAATAGTTCTATAGAATAGTCTTGCATGTTTATAATTTAATTTGATTAAATAATATTTTAGATCTATTTATTTACTATTTTTTGATATTATAATTATTATAATAACATCTAAAAAATAGTAAATAAAAATTATTTAATTTTAACATCATATGAGATATGATTGATGCATGTCTAGACTAGTTGTAGAATAGTTCTACATAGTTGTCTAGATTAGAGTTTATTTTGATAAGATCAATTTAAATTTAATTTTTTAGATTATTATGAGATAATTTACATCTAAAAATATGCATGATTCGATACATGAGATGTATGCAAAATATGCCATGATTAGATCTAATTTGTATATGAGATATATGATATAGATCTAAAACTGTTTTGTAGTATTGCATGTTCCTGATTAAGGCATTCCTCTTAGCCGTCCGGTCATAAAAATGAAGAAGGGTTTAAAGGCCCTCTCCTCCCATCCGATGGGACATTCTTATGATGTGTAGTGGTGCTGCGCATTCGTCCTTAATCAGAAATCTAAAACTTACTTTCTGCAAAACCCTAGATCCTGAAACCCTAGAATTTATTGTGCATATTTTATTTATGAACCCTACTTAATTAAGAATTAAGATTAAGGAATATTAATTAGATCTAAAATTGAGAATTTTAGATCTAAGACATATTCATAATACTGGGTTCGGGCTTGGGTAGCTCAATTAGGTCTAAGCGGTTGATCAAACCGAATCAAGAGTTGGTTAGATGGAATCAACAATGCTTAAATTGACCAGCCTAATAGGATTAAGTCTGGGTCAAGATTGAGTCACGATCAAGCAAGACCTAATTAGGCTCAGAGGTTAGAGTCTGGATTGTAGGCTAATCCAATTGATTTTGGCTCAATAATTTGGTGTCTAAGGTAAGTTTGGTACATACGATTGACTGGTTTTTAATTGGAAGCTACTCGACCTGAATGCGTTCTTATATGAGTTAATGGCATAACCCTTCCACCGATCTAACTTACCTGGCCATATCTATCGACTCAGTTCTAATTTGAGATGGTCAATAATCCGAGCTAACCCATGCCACTAGGTTAGTCATAATTGTTATGACTATGACAAATCTAGTATAATGAGACCTAAATCAATTCTTCCTAAGAAAAGATTAAGTCTGAGGTCTTCCACCATTGTAGATGTGCAGGCCCTTCTTAGGATTGATTGTTCTCAGCTGGATACAGTCGCTCAGTTGCATCGGAAAGATGCAACCATATCTATTAGGCATTGGATGCTATGGGCTGGAGGATGAGTTGGGCTCAATATTCTAGATACGGTGAGAGACTCAATTAGGAATCCAGTCTGTGCAAGTGGTGGGTCTGACTTAACTAAGGAGTGGATCAATATTCTGGATATGGTGAGATTAATGAATTAGGGACCAAATTTGGATGCACCATGATTAGAGAATCATTGAACAAGAGTTGTTCACTCATTGGCTAACCATCACTAGTAACTATTAGGTGAGGTGATGAGTCAGTTGGTGAGACCCGTACCACCCACTAAAAATCATTAATCATGAAGATTTTTGCATCTCTACAGAGAAAGTGTAGGAATTCAAGAAAATAGTGGGAGCTAATTTATTTAAAAAATAAAATTCCTAAATAAATTAGTCAAGTCATAATTACAGTATCTAACTAGAATCTTTGACTCTCTACAGAAAAATGTCTGCGTCCAACCCATTAGCACGTATCCTGGACACACATGGACTGACCGAACCAAATTATAAAGATTGGTTCAGGAACTATAAAATCATTTTGAGTTCTAAGAAGTTAACCCATGTATTGGACCAGGACCCTCCCACCTTACCAGCCCGTCCATCCACGGAATAGAGAGCATCTCTGAAAAAATTGATAGACAAAGATAATAAGGCCAGATATTACATGTTGGCCTCGATGTCTAATGAGCTTCAGTGCCAACATGAAGATATCAGGACTACTCGCCAAATGTTGGCTCACCTGCAAGAGATGTTTGGTGAACAGAGTCGCGCAGCCAAGTATCAAGTCACGAAATGACATTTTAAGGCCAAGATGCATGATGGGCAGTCAGTTCAAGATCACTATCTGATGACGATCAAGGATTTAGAAGAGGTTGAGAAGCTTGGTGTGAAGTTAGACTTGGATCTGCAGAACGATGTTTATTCTGCAATTCTTGACTGATGCATATGGGCAATTCATCATGAATTACCACATGCATAAACTTCAAAATTCCTTGGCCGAATTAATGAACATGCTGGTCACTGCTGAGCTTTCTATAAAAGGTTCTAAAGACTCAGTTCTTGCTATAGAATGGACTTCTTCCAAAAGAAAGTCTTCTAAAAAGAAAAAGAAGTCTACGAAAAAGCAAAAGGTGGAAGGAGAAAAGAAGAAGAAGGTGGAGCCGAAGAAGGCCACTGTCAAAAGAAAGTATTTCCATTGCAACAGCGATGGCCACTGAAAATGGAACTGCCCTACTTACCTTGCCACCCTGAAGAACAAGAAGGAAGGTCCTTTTAGAGGTATGCTTGTTATTGAGTCTAACCTTATGATTTCTTCTGCATCCAGTTGGGTGCTTGACTCTAGTTCTAGTGCTCATCTATGCACTTCCATGCAGGATCTTGAGGATAGCAGAAGACTGAGGGATGGAGACATGATCCTATGCATCGAAAATGGAGCAAGAGTTGCTGTAGTGGTGGTGGAAACATACCCTCTTCAATCACCATCTGGTTTAGACTTAGTTTTGAAAGACTATTATTATGTGCCTACAACTAGCAGAAATTTGATTTCTGTTTCATGCTTAGCACTAGAAGGCTATGTGATTACTTTCTTTAAGGGTCATTGTAATATTCTTTATGAAAGAAATAAAATTGCAAATGGTTTCCTTATTAACGATCTTTATCAGCTACAAATTGATGTATTTGTTCTAACTATCGAGCAAAACATGAATGCCAAACGACCTAGGGATAGTCCAAATGATAGATATCTATGGCACCTGAGATTCGGTCATATAGTAGAAGAAAGGATCAACAAATTGGAGAAAAATGGGCTATTGAGTCCGTTGACTTTCGAGTTATATCCAACTTAAGAATCTTGTCTTCAAGGCAAAATGACTAAACTCTCTTTTATAGGATATGGGGAAAGGGCAATAAATCTCCTTACCCAAGTACATATTGATGTGTGCGGCCCATTTGATGTGCCGGCTAGAGGCAATTTTATCTACTTCATCACCTTTATCGATGATCTGTCTAGGTATGGGTATGCGTATCTTATGAGACACAAGTCTGAAGCTTTTGAAAAGTTCAAAGAATTCAGACATGAAGTAGAAAAATAAACTGAAAAATCCATTAAGGTTCTTCAATTAGATCGAGGAGGTGAATACCTTAGCCGAGAATTTCTAGACTATCTTAAGGAAAATGGCATAGTCTCTCAATGGACTCCATCAGGAACACCTTAACTCAACGGGATTTCAGAACGGAGAAATCGGACTCTATTGGATATGGTCCGATCCATGATGAGCTTCACAGACCTCCCTGATTTTCTTTGGGGACACTCATTACTAACTTCAATTTATCTACTGAATAGGGTGCCCTCTAAAATCATTCCTACCACACTGTATGAGATATGGCATGGTAAAAAATCAAGTCTGAGTCATCTCAGAATTTGGGGTTGTCTAGCTCATGTCAAAAGACAACAAGCGGACAAGTTAGAGTTTAGGTCCTTCATAGCTCGATTCGTAGGATATCCTAAAGAGTCATTAGGATACTATTTCTACATTCTAGAAGACCACAATGTGATTGTGAGTCGACATGCCATCTTTCTTGAAAAATAGTTTATTCAAGATAGCGGCATTAGAAAGCAGATTAAGCTTGATGAGAAAGTCTCACAAGTACAACAAGCTAAGAACCAATTGGAACCAAATCAGGTTGAGCCAATAAGAACACTATCTCCTCCACCTCGTAGATCGAAAAAAGTTTTCCATCCCCCTGAAAGATACTTAGGTATTATTTCAGAGGAAGTAGAGGAATGTTCCTCGTAGGCAATGGTGCTCATAGTGATGACCCCAAAACCTACAACGAGGTGATATTAGATATCGACTCTGAGAAATGGCTAGAGGCAATGCAGTCAGAAATTGACTTAATGCACTCAAATCAAGTCTGGACCATGGTAGATCCACTAGAAGGTATAGTACCTATTGGGTGTAAATGGATCTTCAAGAGAAAGATTAGTGCAGATGGGAATGTGGAGACATTCAAGGCTAGACTAGTGGCAAAAGATTATAGTCAATATGAAGGCATTGACTATCAGGATACCTTTTTTCCAGTGGCTATGCTAAAATCCATTCACACATTGCTTGCCGTTACAGTCTATTTTGATTATGAAATATGGCAGATGGAAATAAAAATGACGTTCTTAAATGGATATCTTGAGGAAGATATCTATATGGAACAGCCACTAGGTTTCTCATCCAGTGATACTGATCACTAGGTTTGCAAGCTGCAAAGGTCCATATATGGACTTAAGCAAGCATCTCGGAGCTGGAACACTCATTTTAATGATGTGATCAAAAAGTTTGGTTTCATAAAAAATGAAGAGAAACCGTGTGTCTTCAAAAAGGTCGGTGGGAGCGCTGTTGTCTTCCTCGTATTGTACATGGATGACATCCTCCTTATTGGGAATGATACTCCCATGTTGACGACAATCAAAATATGGTTGTCCAAAGAATTCTCCATGAAAGATCAAGGTGAAGCATCCTTTATTCTAGGAATTAAGATCTATAGGGATAGACCGAATAGGATGCTAGGACTTTCACAGAAGATGTACATAGAGGAAGTACTAAAGAGGTTATTTATGGAAAACTCTAAGAGGGGATTAATACCCTTCAGACATGGTATTTATCTTTCCAAGAAGATGTGCCCTAGCACACCTGAGGAAATAGAACACATGAGTAAGATCCCTTTTGCTTCTGCAATAGGGAGCCTCATGTATGCCATGCTATGTACACGACCTGATATAGCCCATGCTGTGAGTGTCACAAGCAGATATCAGTCAAATCCAGGTGAAGAACATTGGACTTCTATGAAATATATCCTTAAGTACTTAAGAAGAACTAAGGATATGATGTTGGTCTTTGATAACAGAGAACTCTAAGTCCAAGGATACACAGACTCAGATTTTATGTCCAATGTAGATGATCGAAAGTCGAAATCTAAGAGTCTGTTTGTGTGCAATGATGGTGCTGTAAGCTGAAAGAGTTCCAAGCAAACCATGATAGCAGATTTCACTATGGAAGCAGAATATATCGCTGCATCAAAGGCTGTGAAGGAAGCATTCTGGTATAAGAAGTTTGCTGCAGAAATTGGAGTAATGCCATCAGATGCCATTCCTCTATACTGCAACAACAATGGCGCCATAGCCCTTGCTAAGGAGCCGAGGTCTCACCAGAAATCCAAGCACATTGAGCGGCGATACCACCTCATCCGTGATTACCTCAAGAAGGATTATGTCGAGGTCAAGAGAGTCGACTCTACAGACAATGTAGCAGACCCACTTACAAAGTCGTTGGGACAACAAAAGATCGAACCCACCTTGAGAAGATGGGACTTAGATTGTAGCCCAATTAGCTTTAGGATAAGTGGAAGATTGTTAGAATATATTGTGCCCTAAAAGCCAGAATTGGCTGACACTTGTAATACACTTCTAGGGGCAAAATTATAATTTTGACTAAAATCAACAAAATGGGTTATTTTCTATCACATATGTGTATTTAGTGTTTGTGATACATCCTTTGAGCTAATGGTAATGATAATTCATATTTTCAAGAGTTAAAAATTTAATACATGAATAATCATTATTAACTCATAAAATGCTTTCGACCATAGGATTATCACGAGGATGGGGATTGATTCGGAAGGTTGGTGTACAATCGCTTCTCTTTAGTAGATGAATCATGAGTCTATGGTGTGGAGACACCAAAGCGAGAGTACAGGTACTCATTAGAGAATGAGGGCACTGAGCGTGACCACCTTGAGTAGTCATTAGAAAATCTACCTTCTCGTCAATGACTGACTCGATGCTACAATGGTGTGTCTGATTCTTTGACCTGAGGTGCATCGGTAGTTCACCTTGAGGGTGTTATAGTTTGACTACATCTTAGCCATTCGGAACCCTGAGGTGTATGTTGGCTATAGCATGTTCATTATGGGAACTGGATTGCATCAAGATGGAATCTATCTACCTGGTGGTAGAGGAGCAGCC
>QRFJ01005729.1:0-51856 GCA_006176705.1 Cocos nucifera
ATTGGAATCCAAAAGGGAGGTGGAGTCCTTGTCCAACAAGGACTCCTAGGCGCCTCCTACTTGGGCTCACGCCACCCTTGGCGTGCGCCCTTCTCCTTGCCAGGTTCTGGCAGGGGGACAGGCCCCCACCAGCTCTCCAATAGGTGCATGACATGTGGTCAAAAGTCAAAGGGTCAATGGTCAACGTTTGACCAGTCAAAGGTAGACTTTTGACCAAAGTCAAAGAACAAGAAATGGCAGGTGACCAAAAATGGCAGGTAATGTCTTACAAATAAGACAACCTATTCTGACTTGGACAACCTCCAGTCAGACCATATGAAGGCCTCTGATTGAGCACAAACTCCTTTGGCTCAGTCAGGACAACTTATTTATGATAGTAAAAGAAGAACGTTAGGTTCAATCGAGTGCTAGCACGATTTCCTTGAACCTAATTGAATCTCATTCAGATCAATTGAACTAGATCAGTTCAATTGATGATCACCAGATTCAAACCCTTGTTTGTGTGACCCAGTTAGGTTCAGTTCTGTATGGTAATGGGATATGTCATGATCTCTATCATCGACATCATCGAAACTCCTTTCGATGGATCAGAACTCTTCTGATTCGAACAGCTAGAATGATCGATCATCTAAATCATTCTAATTGCTCCCAAAATCCACCAGTGACACCTAGCAGTATATGGTGGCAACCCATCAGAGCTGAATGCGAACCTCTTGGTGCAGCTACCTGTGTGATTAAGTTCTTCTATCTTGAGCCCCGATCAGATTAGGGTTAAGGTGAACTCGTCAAACCCTAGTCTCTGTCATATGATGTAATCATTCGATTCGAGTCCAATGTGAAAATCTAAATAGAAACTCTTTCTATTATTTCACTCTACCATGGCCATGGATTTCTGGACTTGATTCTCATGATCATCATAGGGCTACTCCTCTACCACCGAGGTAGATAGATCCCATCTTGATGCAATCCAGTTCCTACAATGAACATGCTATAGCCAACATACACCTCAGGGTTCCATATGGCTAGGAGACCGAGTAATGGTGTAGTCAAACTATAACACCCTCAAGGTGAACTGCCGATGCATCTCAGGTCAAAGAACCAGACACACTACTGCAGCATCGAGTCAGTCATTGACGAGAAGGTAGACTCCCTAATGACTACTCGAGGTGGTCACGCTCAGTGCCCTCGTTCTCTAACGAGTACCTGTACTCTCGCTCCGGTGTCTCCACACCGTAGACTCAAGACTCATCTACTAAAGAGAAGCGATCGTACACCAACCTTCCGGATCAATCACCATCCTCGTGATGATCCTATGGTCGGGAGCTGTTTATGAGTTAATAATGATTATTCATGTCTTAAATTTTCAACTCTTGAAAATATGAATTATCATTACCATTAACTCAAAGGATGTATCACAGACACTAAATACACAGGTGTGATAGAAAATAACCCATTTCATTAATTATAGTCAAAATTATAATTTTGCCCCTAGAAGTGTATTATAAGTGTCAGCCAATTCTGGCTTCTAGGGCACATATATCTAACAGTTGGGGCGCCCAACTCTTGGGCACCTCTTCCATATTTTTTGACGTGGACTAGAAAGGGAGGGCACACAAAAAAAAAGATTATTTTCATAGAATAAGAGAAGAATTAATTAAAAGGGGGGGTGGCACTCAAGGAAAGATGTGTCAACAAGGATTCTATCTCATAGAATCCTAAGCAAAATCAATTCCTTCTTTGACTTGGTCTTCCATCTAACTTCCAAATATGACTTAGAGGGAGAGAGGGGGCATGAAAATCAGGAAGAAAGGGATTTTCATAAGAAATACCTAAAAAATAGGTATGCAGGGCATTGGGACCAAGGTGGCGCAAGGAGATAGGGAGTCCTAGTCACACTAGGACTAGGACTCCTATTTTGACTTGGTCAAACAAGATCTTTTAACCAAATAAAATCAAGATTAAATCAATCTAATTAAAAGAGACCCTAATCCATTGAAGGACTTAATTAAATTAGATTTAATTCTAATTTATTTTTTAATTAAATTAAAAAGTTGGGTTAATCCGAGTCCTAGTTAGACTAGGACTAGTTCTTCCTTGCACTTAGCTTATCTAATAAACCAATTGAACTTGATCCAATCAAGTTCAAACAAAATCTAATTAAATAATATTTAATTAGACTTAAGCTTAAGCTATTGTCTTAATCAAATTAAGCTAATTAGCAATCTAATTGCTAATCGATCCTGCTGCAATACTTGCACTAGGTTAAACACCAATCATATTGATTATTTAACCCTAGAACAATTCTTAATCATTGATCAACCATCCGATCAGATTGTAAGCTCTAATGTGTATGATCTCATAGGTCTGAATCTAAGCCTGTAGCATAGGAATAAATTTCTATACTAATTTTAGTAACCATCTAGCAATGATATCCGATGGTCAGATAGGTCGAAGGTGTAGAACACCATCCTTAGAATCCATGCTGATATAGTTTCCATATAATTCATCCCCTTGACCATAATGCTCGTAGGACACATCAGAGTTCAACTATCAACTCTGATCAGGTTGTCCACATTATATTTCAAAATACCAAATCCATCTGATGGATTACCCTGGCCAAGGTTTTATTATATTGAAATATAGTGATACATTCTTCTCCAACTCTTGGAGTGGTCAATTCCATCTTGATCACACTCCAACTTTGTAAGTACTTGACTGTGCCTAGAAGCCTTCCGTTGATGAATTAAAAATTTAATTAGTTTGGTATTAAAGCATAGTGAGTTGCTTGCAAGTCTCTGAGGTGATCTCAGATCTAAGAGATACTTATACCTATATTCCATTAGAGACATTCTTGACAGCAGAATGCTCTGAAGTTGGTCACGTTCAATGATAATGTACCCATACATCGCACCTATATGCCATACCTATGTCTTCACACACCTTGGTTAAGAGGACAACCAACCTATATGGCATATAGTGATCTATGCTCGATAGACGCTGTCATCCTAATTAACAGCCTATCATTTGGTCGTGAACAAATTTATGGACTAATCGATAAATCCTCTCTTTATCAAAACTAAACAGTCCTAAGGACTTCATCATAACAATGGAGTTCATTAGAAGATGTAAACTTATGATAAAAAAGATATCAAAATATTTTTATTAATTAATAAATTAATTATAATTATAAAATAGCTCAATCATCAAAATAGGCTGATGATTAATTTTAGGACACAATTTCCAACAGAATCCTTATTGACCAAAACACCTTTCCTTGAGTGCCATTTCCTTTTTTAATTAATTCTTCTCTTATTTCATGAAAATAGTCTTCCTTTTTGTGCTCCCTCCTTTGCTGGTCCACGCTAATAATTGTAGAGGAGGCATCTAAGAGTTGAGCGTCCCAACAACTTTCCATGTTTGGATATTCCTAGTCTAAAATTTTGATCTAACTTGGACTCTTCTTTTTCTCTATTTATTGGATGAATTTTATTCTAATTTTTTTATGAAATATAGAGCTTTGGGAGAGATTTGGAGTGTGCAAAAATCAGAGAAAGAAGGTCCTTGGGCATGGGGTTTCCATAGGCACCAAACTAGGTGTCTAGGTGAGAGAAAAGAGAAGAAGAAGAGGGTCTTCTTCTAGGGCTATTTTATTTTCAATCTCTACTCCTTTTTTTGAGTTTTTTTTGAGAGAGTCTCAGATCAGTAAACTCTCATCTTCCTTTTCATATTTTGGAGAGTCCAAATTTTAAAGAAGGGAGCATCGGATCAACCATCGAAGAAGGATCAGCATAGTACTAGCATGCTGTGCTGATTTCTTACATCGGACTTCAGATCAGAGATCGTAGGCTCGTATGGATGACTCCTAGAGGCTAGATGCATATGTGGCTCATGACTTCATCCTCAAGCTTGGATCAATAAGTTAGAATGTCTAACTTGCTCAGGTAATAGATCTGATCTGTTAACTTCATACCTGTATTTGATGTAGTGTAGATCTAGGTTGATTTGATCAACCTTTTACTTTCTTATTTAATTTTAATTTTTGATTTAATATTCATGCCTTGATCATATAATAGATCTAAGATCTAGATATTTATATATTTATTTAAATAAATATTTGATTTATTTAAGTCTTTTGCTGTAAGATCTTGAAAAAAGTTTTCAAGATCCACCTATAAAACCCTAGATCTGGTTCCTTCATGAAGGTCGCCGACCGAACATGCGACGGGTGTGGTGAAGGCCGATCGGACATGCAACGGGCGTAGGGAAGATCGATTGGAGGTGCGATAGGTGTGGGGCTGGTGGCTGTCAGCCTGAATGCGTAAGGGGCTGGGGAGAGGTCGGCGAACGCCAACCCCATCCCTCTTTCTTCTTTCTCTATTTCTTTATTTTTTTAATAGAGAATTGAAGAAAAAACTTTCTTTTCTTTGTTTATTTTTCTTTTGAATCAGGGGAATCAAACCCTCTCTTCACGTGATGCTATTGACGAAGAACCTTTGCTGGGCATCAAATTTGCTGTTATTCATGAAGCTTCTAAACTAGATTTTGCCCAGCATATCGGAGTGCAAATGAAGATCCCCTTCTAATTTTTGATTCTATGTAGAATTGAAAAGAACAAACAAAAAAAATATAATATAACTAAAAAATATTAATAATTATATTTCTTAACTAGATCATGTAATGTCTTTACCACCTTGGATCATCCTTATCATGGTCTCCTTCCTTACTTGAATCTTTTTCTTCGATTGAAATTTCTTCCTTATTCAAAGCCCCCCAATTTGAGCCTTGGTGGGACCATTTGAAGAATCTCATCAGATTGGAGCAACATGATAGAGCTTCTTTTGCTGGATGCTTATTTCTTTCTATAAATGGGAAGGATGCCTCATTTACGACCATGAGTATAGCCATGGAATGCCTCCACGGTGCTTCATCTCTAGATGAAAATAGCCTCGGGAAGGGTGCTTCATTTATGAACATGAGTATAGCCATGGAATGCCTCGATGGTGCTTCATCTTCAGATGAAAATAGCCTCTGAAAAGGTGTCTCATTTACAAACATGAGTATAACAATGGAATGCCTCGGTGGCACTTCATCTTCAGATGAAAATAGCCTTAGAAAGGGTGCCTCATTTATGAACATGAGTATAGCCATGGAATGCCCCAATGGTACTTCATCTTTGGATAAAAATAGCCCCAAAAATGGCACCTCATTTACGAACATGAGTATAGCCATGGAATGTCTTGGCGGTGCTTCATCTCTAGATAAAAATAGCGCCAAGAAGAGTGCCTCATTTACGAACACAAGTATAGCCATGGAATGCCTCAGCAGTGCTTCATCTCTAGATGAAAATAGCCTCAAGAAGGGCATCTCCTTTACGAACATGAGTATAGCCATGGAATGCCCCAGCGGTGCTTCATCTCTGAATGAAAATAGCCATGGGAAGGGCACCTTGTTTATGAACACAAGGATAGTCATGGAATGTGAAGCTTTATCTCCAAATGAAAATAGCCCCGAGAAGGGTGCCTCATTAATGAACACGAGTATAGCCATGTAATGCCCCAGCGGTGCTTCATCTTTGGATGAAAATATGTTGGGAACTGTATGTTGGAAAATATATCCTAAATGCCAATCATCTAAGTGAAGCAGATGATTAAAATTAGTATATGAATTATCTAATAATAATAATAGTTATTTGGTTGATTCACCAAAAAAAGTTCTATCTTTCTTAAATAAACTCCTAAATTATGACGAAGTCCTTAAAACCACAATCAATCAATAAAGAAGAATTTATTCGGATGGTTCTTAAACTATTCGCAATCAAATGATAAGTTATTAATAAGGATGATAACTTATCGAGTGTAGGTCGCTGTATTCCATATGCATTGGTTATCCTCGTAACCAAATGGTGTGGAGACACTGGTATGGAATTCAGATGAGATGTAGGAGTACATCTACACTAAATGTGATCAATGTAGCACTCTACTATCAAGAGTAGCTAGCTAGGGCTAATGGATATAAGTGTTCCTTTGATCTAAAATCACCACGATGACTTGCAAGTAACTCACTGTACTTTAGTGTTGGACTGCCTATATTTTTAATATAGATTTGAAAGATTTTTGAGTATAATCAAGTACTTATAAAGTCGATGTGTGAGTCAAGATGGGATTGACCACTTCTGATTAACTTCAGGAAGAGAATGACTCACTATATTTTAATTTAGCAAAACTTAGGCTTGGATAATTCTCGTGATGTATTACGGGATTTACAAAATTTTGAGAAATAATAGAGATGACTTGTATGAATGTTTGACAGCATACTCAAAGTTATCTTGAGCATTATTGATTATAGGGATGAATTATATGGTAACCATGGGTCAGGATTCTAAGAATGTTGCTATGCATACATTCGACCTATCTGGATGTCAGAAACCATTGCTAGATGGTAACTTTGATTAGTATAAAAATTGGTTCTTATGCTACCAGCTTAGATTCGAACCTGTGAGGTCATACACATTAGAGCTTGTTACCTGATCAAATGGTTAATCGATGATTGAGAATCATTCTAAGATCAATCCATCAATACGATTGATGTTTGATCAAATGCATGTATTGCAGGAGGATCAATTAGCAATTGGATTGCTAACTGGCTCAATTTGATTGAGCAATTAGGCTGAGATTAAGTCTAATTGAAATAGATTCAATTAGAATTGATTTAAACTTAATTAGATTAAGTATAGTTGGTTTATTAGATAAGCTAATTGCAAAAAAGAATAATTTCTTATTTGACTAGGACTTAGGTGCACCTAATTGACTTAAGATTTAAATCAGATTTAAATCTTGATTTAATCTAATTTAATTAGGCTTCTAGTTAGACTAGGATCATTCTTAATTAGGTTGCATTTAATCTAGTTTAAATAGAATTTAAAGTAAGTTCAAAACCATTTTGATCTAGTCAAACAAGAGGAGTCCCAATTGGACTAGGATTCTCTCTCTTTCTCTTGCACCTTAGAAAGCCCATGCCCACCTTTTATTTTTGAGGTTTTACATGAACTTTTCCAAGTTTAGGTAGCTTTTCCATGCCCCATAATTCTGATTTTTGGGAGTTTGTTTGCCTTGGTCAAAACTAGGAAGAAGTTAGGATTTATTTCCTACTTAGAAGAGCCCCCTTTGACCAAAACTCCCCCCTCTCTTGTGCACTAACCTTTCCCATGCCTAGTTATTTTTTCCACCCTCTTTTCCTTTCTTTTTTTGTGTGAGATTGAGTGGTTACATGCCAAATATTTAGGGGAGGGGCATCCAAGAGTTGGATGCCCCATGAGACTCCTTCTAAGACTAGGATTTTGACCTAGTCTTTGTCTTAAATAAGGAGGCACCTTATTTTAAGTAGATGGTGTGAGAAACTTGAGCAATTCCATGGCAAAAGGAGATCACAAAAAGGAGAAAATGTGGGTAGTATGAGGTGCCAAGTTCTTTGGAGAAGATCCTTTCTTTTGGACAACATAGGATGATGTCTTGAGGGGACAAAGGTAAGAGAAGATCATCTTCTCTTTAATTTTCTTTTATGTATTTTTTTTCTTATTTATTCTTTATGATTTTTATGTGATAATAATCTAAGAGAAAGAGAGGAATAGGGCATGGGGATAAGTGCTCCAAGTTGTTGGGGCTTGGTGTTCTTTTTGGACATGATTTAATCATATCCTGATGAGAGAAGAAGAAGAAAAGAAAGATCTTCTCATAGGGTTTCTTTGAGAATCCTTCTTCTCCTTATTTTATGAGAATTTTTAAGAGTAAAAATTAGAGATGTTAGATCTAAAAATATAAGAAAAATCTAGTAGAGAAGGTCTCCTCTTATCCTAGCATAGAGATGTTTTTAGGACATCAATCGTTGATATCCTGAACGAGAAGATTTGTCTTCTCTTAGATTTTATTTTTTTATTTTGATTTTCTAATTTATGGGAGATTCAAGATTTGGATTCCTCTCTTATTTCTTCTCATATTCTTTATCTCTTGGAGTATCCAAGAGATCCAGAGAAAATGTATTTGATTGACCATCAAGAGGAATCTACGAGAAGCTAGTACTTCAAATGGATCTTCATTCAATGAACCTCCAATCTATGTTGTAGGCTCATATGGATCATCTGTAGAGGTCGGACATATGTGCAGCTCCTAAAACAATAATAAAAATCAACTATGGAGTTCTTGACCCATGCAAAGGTAAGCGATCTAATCTCTTGGTGACCTAGATACGATCTAGGGTTTAGATCTAAAAATATTCTAGATCTAGGTATTGATTTGATCAATACCAATCATGCTTGATTTATTTTCATATTTATCATGACATGTTATAGGTCCTTGATGTAGGGTCTTATAATTTGATTACATGCATATTGTAGATTAAATTGTTTAATCTATGTCTTCCACTGCTTTAATTTTGAAAAAATTTTGAAATCTATGCATGAAATCCTGCATGTTTTCCATCAGATTGTCTGGGAGGAGACTGCTAGAAAAGTCTAGTAGGTGTATGCTGGAGGAGCTCGGTAGACCAAAGGCCAAAGGGTGTTTGGCTTCTAGGTGGTTGTCTGACAATTGAAAGAAGCTCAGCTGATGAGAGAACTCGATCGGCGATCGCTAGGGGTGGACAATTAGGATACTTTTGCCACTCATCCATTCCCTTGAAGCTCGATCATTCTCGAGATCGTCCGAGGGCTAATAAAAGAGGGACAGGGTCCTTTGCCAGCATATCCAAAATTCTCGATTACAAGAAATTAGAGGTCCTCTACTCTCCATAGGTTACCGAAGTTCGTCCAGGGAGAGGCTCTATCGTCAAGCCAGGTTTTATCGGGTTTGAACACTTGATTGTTTAGAAGACTGCCATCACCATTCGACCTCATCTAGGTAAAATCTATAAGACCTTGTAGGTTCTAGGATTATCTAAATAAGTTGGTGATCGAAACATGGGAGGTCGGCAAACAAGTTCAAGTTGGAGATCTGCGATCTTAGCGCTAAGTAGAAATTCCATACTGGCTAGAGTTAGCCGTGGTTATCGTCGTCGGACAAGATCACCCCAAGACTTGATATCCTATTGGACTTTGGTAGGTGAGAGTTTGCCTCTAACATTAATAATTATCATTAGAATATCATCATAAAAGATCGCCTCGATCTAATAGCCCTAGCTTCATTGATCAGTAAAATTCAATTTTGACGATCATGAATAATGGCACGATGATCTGATAGATGGACACCATCAGTGGATCCAAAAACTTGCAACGATGATCTTGATGATATTTATAACATACGAGCAAAGTTTAACTTCAATCGGATATCATTATTATAGTCAATTTAGTATGGCATGATTTCAGTCGTTAAATAAAAAATAAGTGATCAAAAGGCCAAACGGCATCCAATTATGAGATAATTTTTTAGTTAAATGATCTTGACTATAATTTTAATCATTTTATATGGCGATGATCATAAAATCTAAATCATTTCTATAAGAACTATTCACATTAAGTAAATCTTGCAAAAGCATATGCATAATTACTAAAAAAGTTTAAGAACGGATATCGAGCGACATATAGTTTTGAATAGTTCTTAGACCCATAGTTTAAATTTTACGATCACTTTCATAAAAATGTTTAAAATAGTAGCTAAGATTATTTATCTAAAAAATTATCTCATAATCGAATGTCGTCTGATCCTTTGATTATTTATTTCTCATTTAACGATCGAAATCATTCTATACTAAATTGACAATAATAATAATATCCGATTGAAGTAAAACTTTGATAGTATGATATAAATAGCATGAAGATTATTATTACAAATTTTTAGATCAATCGATGGTCTTTATCTATCAGATCATCATGCAATCCTTCATAGCCGTCGAAATCAAATTTTATCGATCGACATAGCTAGGGCTATCGAATCAAGGTAGTCTTTTGTGATGACACTTTAATGATAATTACTTAGATAATGAACGATGAAGATGGACTTTAAATTTTAAAATTATATCATATTTAAAAAATATAAAAATTTTATATTTGCATCTATAGCAGTAGTTGGCAAAAATCGCTGCTATAGGCCTATTGCAATGGTTGTTAACCGCTACTGTAGGATATATAGCAATGGTTTCTGACAAGACCAATGGTAGCAATTTTAAAAATCGCTGCCATAGGTCCAACATAAATTTTTGCTCCGCTCTGATCTTTTCATCTTTCTGGCCTCCACTCTCTCTCTCCCTCTCTACCCGAGCCCTAGCTACCCTCTCCACCGTCGACCCGCCCCTCCATCGACTTGCCCCATCATCGATCACCTTCTTGCTCACCTCTCTCTATCTCTCTTTCTCTCTTCTCGCCTTGGCCCTAGCTACCACCTCGCACCGGCCCACCCACCACCACCCCCTCCCTCAGCCTCACTACTGGCCTCGACTCCCTCCGACTCTAGCTCCCTTGGCTCTCTCCCTCCCTCAGTCCCACGTTGGCTCCCTCCCTCTATCGTCGCCCCCTTCCTCAGCCCCAGTGCCCCCTTCCCTCTAATGCCGCCACTAGCCCTGCCACCCTCAGTCTCAGCCCTCAGCCAGCCTACCTCACTACCAGCCTGCCTCACGGGTAGCCCCTTTTAGACTTGCCTCCCTCAGCCTCGAGCCTGTGCCCTGCCCCGATGCCCCCTTTGGCCATGCCCCACCATCAATCGCCTCCACCAGTACCTTTTGGCCCTGCTATTTTTATTAGTGTTTTATTGATTTATTTATTAATTTATATTCTTTAAATTTTTTATTAATTTATCTCTCTAAGCAATATATGTCATATGACTTGGATTGCTAACATGTTAATGTGATCTTTTATACTTAATGAATATAATATTAAATTTATTATATTATTCATAAATTATTTATTATTATATTCATAAATTAAAGTATATTCATAACTTAATATTATATTTTAAATTATTAAATTTAATATTATTCATAAATTATTTATTATTTTATATTCATAAGTTGAAATATATTTATAACTTAATATTATATCTAGGCCATGCCCACAGCCATGGTATGTGCCGGCCGCTAAAAGAACCCCCACCACTAATAGAAAGTAAAATTATAATTTGTTGCTCCTCCTTAATTATTTATGGATGTAATTCATGTTATAAAATTTATTGCATAATATTTTTTGGGTTACTATTTATATCTTGTTATTTTTGTTTATTGCATTGTATAATGATAGACCCGTTAATTGATTAATGTACATAATCTCTGGCACCCATACATTTATATATTTTTTATATGGATGGAAGAATTATGTGCAATGATCAATTGATTGTCCAATTTGGATAGTTTGACAATTACAAATAATTCTGTAGGTAATTAAAGTAATCAAAAGGTATACTGAGTGTTCCAAAAAAAAATTTGGACAGCATTTTTCTTTTATTCTCTAGTGGATTTTTTTTTGTTCTTCCTATACGGGAGAACAAAAGAAAAATATTACAAAAATTTTTTTCAGTCTCTATTGTGTATCGTTTGATTACCATAATAAATCAATAGAATTAATGCAATTCCTAAATGGGATAAGATCTATCTTTACATATTAGTAGGTGATAGAATGCATTTAATTAGATGTATATGAAAATGATATTTAATATCAGCTATGGCTTCTGAGTTGTGTACAATGTATTGGTATATAATTTAAGTTTCACACATTATTTAATTACAGTATCATCATTTTTACAATAGATAAGGGATGGATGAAGTTTAATACGCTCTAGCTAGAATATGATGCTGGACTTCAAAACTTTTTTGATTTTGCTATAGAGAAATTTGGGAACCATGGACGTATTTAATATCCCTGTAAGAAGTATATGGAAGGACCGTAGCTACCTCACCAAGATGTAAATGATCATCTTACTATTTATGACTTTAAAGTTTGTTATAAAATTTGTTGGGATCAACATGATGAGGGCAGGCTGCAAGAAGGCGATCAACATGATGAAAGAGTGGAACAAATGATGCATGATATTTTTTCATTTATCAGCCATAATGACGGTGCATCTACGTCCATGCCTGATCCTATGATTGGTGGAATAACAAACAGTGAGGATGTGAAGAAGGTCCACAAGTTGATGGAGGATGCTAATATTTTATTATATCCCAAGTGTGAAAGGATGGCAAAGCAGGAGTTCTTAATCTGGTTGTATCATGCAAAATGCTTCAATGGGTTCGATAATAATGGAGTAAACTACATACTAAAGCTTTTAGGGGACATTCATCCAGATGATGCATAAATTTCAAAGAATAATTATGAGGCATCAAAAATTATTGAATAGCTAGACTTTACTTACACCAAGACACATGCATATCCCAATGATTGCATGCTCTATTAGGAGGGATATGTCGACTGAAATGAGTGCACGAGGTGTGGTGTATCAAGATGAAAACAAAATAAAGATGGCACATTAATCCATGTACCTCAAATGTTGATGTAGCACTTTTTTTTGATTTTAAGATTATAAAAGTTATTTATGTTGGCAAGGATATCGAAGGACATGAGATGGCATGAAGAGGACCGAACAAAAGATGATGCATTGAGGCATCCAGCCGATGGAGAGGCATGGTAGATGAAATACATCCCAACTTTGCATAAGAGATACGTAATGTGAGGTTAAGCTTGTCGTGCGATGATTTCTATCCATTCAAGCACATGAATACTGCCCACAGTGTATAGCTAGTGTTTATTCATGTTTACAATCTTCCATGGATGTGTATGAAAAATTTCTTTGCTTTCATGATAGTGCTCATCCCTGGACCGATGGAGATAGGTAATGACATTGATGTTTATTTGTAGCCTCTTATTACTAAGCTAAAATAGTTGTGGAGCATTCAAAGTGTCCAACTTTTGATGCTTTGATGAATAAATTATTCTCCATACATGCAGTGCTTTTGTGGACAATAAATGACTTTTTAGCTTATACCCTAATATCAAATTGGAGCACAAAAGGTGAGCTAGCATGCTCGATTTGTGAAAAAAATTTAGTCTAAAAGGTTGACACATTAGAAGAGCTTTAGCTTTATAGAGCATCAACGTTTTCTCCATCAAAACCATCCATATAGAAGGGATGCACGCTCCTTCAATGGCACTATTGAAGAAGGTAAGATGCGTAGCTGGATGTTTGGGAGTGAGGTGTTGAGAGAGTTGGATGGTCTCAATGTTGAATTTAAGAATGATGATCCAATTGGTGGTAAATAGAGAAAGCATCGATCAAAGAAAGATGACACATCCTTTAATTGGAGGAAAAAGTGCATCTTCTTCGACTTACCATATTAGGAGACAAACTTATTGCGCCATTGCTTAGATGCAATGCATATTGAAAAGTACATGTGCGAGCTCCTATTGACAACAATCTTGAACATCAAGGATAAGACGAAGGATGATTTGAATTTTTAATTTGACTTGAAAGAATGAGATATTAAAAGATCACTCCATCTGGAGCCGATAGGAGAAGAGCAGTGGAGGCTCACTCATGCATACTATGTTATGAATGCCTCCGAATGATTCATATTTTTTCGTGTATTAGAGAATGTAAAGGTTCCAAATGGATACTCAAGCAATATATCAAAGCATATAAAAGGATGTCAAACATGGGGGATTGAAGACTCATGATTATCATGTGTTGATGCAGGAGTTGAACCCAATAGCTATTTGCCAAAAAATATCAGAATGACTATTATTCATCTTCGCAACTTCTACAGAGATATTTATGTGAAGAGGTTGCTTAAGAAAGACATGAAGAAAATAAAGGCAAGGGTGGTGACTATATTATATGATCTAGAAAAGATATTTCTATCATTATTTTTTATAGTTATGATGCATCTCACTGTGCACCTTGCGGAAAAAGTTGCACTTAGAGGTTCAGTATTCTATTGATGGATGTATCCTACTGAGAGAAATATTCAAATGCTAAAATCTTATACAAGGAATATGAATCGCCCAGAAGGATCCATGGTAGAAGATTATTTAGATCAAGAGTATATGAATTTTTGTATCATGTACTTAAACAAGCTTGAAACTCATTGTAATCTATCAATGAGAAATCAGGATGATCAGTATGAGCCAATTGAGCCTACATTTTAGTCCATTGCACAGCCAGATGGATTGTTTACTTCATACTGCCTCACTGATTTGAGCATTGAGAAAAGAAAAATGGTGCACCGCTACATACTCTTAAATTGTGATGTCATGCAATAGTATATAAGGTGAGACACCCAACCTTATTTATTTCATAGTATTTAGAAGAAAATATTCAATGACATCTAAATTTATTCTTTGTGCATGCAGCAAACACAAGAAGATCATAAGAGTAAATATGGTATTCTAAGTATGCAGGAGAAAGAAAAAATACACAGCAAAGAATTTTTTGAATGGTTTAAAGATCATGTAAGCGATTACATATTCTTCATGCGTGCATCTTATTTGAACATATTTACTAATTAGGTATCATCTCCTTAGTTAGGTGTGAAGAACCCATTCGGTGATATGAGCCATAAAGTACATGCTCTTTCAATGAACCCTAATCATACCCATAAAGTACATGCTCTTTCAATGAACCCTAATCGTACCATACATGAGTACAAACAGCTCGTCATTAATAGCTATAGATTTAATATTCATAGCTGGTCCGTAAACATGGCAACACAAAATAGTGGTATGATATTGAGCGCCACCACTGGGTGTTATGCTAGCTCGAAGGATTCACAGCCTCGTATAGAGGATCTGAACTATTATGGGATGGTGAAAAAGATAGTCATCTTGAACTACTATTCTAAAGGAAGGATTGCATTGATGAAACGTGATTGGTTTGACACCTTATCTCAGTCAAGGATGAAGACTGATGAGTATGGTTTTACTCTCGTCAACATGCAATGCCATCTTCATACTGAAGAACCGTATATATTTGCCTCCCAAGCTAATCAAGTCTTCTACGTTAGTGATCCCTTGGAGCTTCAGTGGGGTGTTATTGTGAGGATAGTGCGTAGGCATATATTTTATGATACCGAAGTTGATGATGCTGTTGGACCATGCATACAAAGTGCTTCTCTAGGACAAAACTTACCTGGAGCTGTCGAGGTCCCAGATACATTTGTCAAGAGTGATGGTGATGTCCATTTTCTAGATGCCACTAGGCGATGACTTCAATATTCTGATATAAATATTAGCATCTATTATTTATTGATGCTCTACTAATATTATTGTTCAATATATTATATGGATTAATGTTCATTAACATTGCAGGTCACGATGGCACCGAAATGTTATCTCACGTAGACCAAAATGCTTGGTATGCAGTGCAACTTTGCTTGGAGGGAAAGAAAATTCTCTGCATCATGTACTGTAATTTCTCAGATGTCTACAATGACCTCAACCTATTCATGTAGATATATCAGAAAAATAATCATCTAGATTGACCAAAATGAACCTTTACAAATCTTAACATTGATTTTGAATGCAATATTCTCTAGATACTGCTTGTTTAATGCTGCTTACCAAAGTACATATCTCGTAGGAGAATAAGCAGTATCTAGAGAATGTTGCATTAAAAATCAATGTTAAGAATTATAAAGGTTTATTTTGATCAATTTAGATGATTGCTCTTTCTGATATGTCTATATGGACAGGTTGAGCTCATCGGAGACATTCGATAAATTATAGTACATGATGTGGAGGGTTCCCTCCCCTTCAAGCGGAGTTGCATTGCATACCAGGCATTTCGATCTATGTGAAGCTCTACATCTGAGTCATAGCTAGAGCATACTCCACCACCTTCGCATCAGCTGTCCAGAGACCACCGACATCTACTCCACCGATATCTGAGCTCCAGCTCCTCCAACTCATGCTCCATCTTCTTTCAATGATGATGACTTAAATATAGATTTAGTAGACTTTTAATATATTTTTTTAAAAAAATATTATAATAAATTTTATTTAGTAATAAAATTTAAGTATTTTAGAAATATTATTATGTTTATAATAGTTTTTTGTATTATATATTTAACTATATTTATCAGATAAAAAATAAAAATTAAAAATTTATATTTTTTTATTATTCAAAATCTATGATAGTGATTATAAAACCATTGTTGTAGGCGTGCCAACCACCGTCATAGATCATGTGCTAACTGATGCGATAGATTTATCATAGTGGTTTTGTAATCGCTACCATAAAGACTATGGTAACAGTTCTGTGACCGCTACCATAGACTCTTTGATAATGGTTACAAAACCGCTACCATACATGATATAGCAGTGGTTTTATAACCACTACCATAGGTTGAAAATGGCAGCGGTTCAAAGAACTGCTATCATAGGCTCTCTATAGCAGCAGTTCAAAGAACTGCTGTAAAAATCATTACCATAAACCTATGACGACGACCACAGTGGCAGCGATTATCGAACTGCTGCCGTAGGCTATGACAGTAATTTTCTAGGCTATGGCAACGATGTCTATAATGGTTTTCTAGGCTACGACAGTGCTTTATGATTTTCTAGGCTATGGCAGCGGTGCCTATAATGGTTTTCTAGGCTATGGCAACGGTTGTGAACTGATGTCATAGTCCTATTCTATCATAGTGAAACCAAATCTAGAGAGGATTCGGCCTCACCTCTATCCTATAAATTCTTTCCCCCTTTATTCAAAACCAACCACACAAGCACTAGCCTTTCTCCCTCCCCCTTCTCTCTCTTTTCTTCTATTGAAGCCATAAATACATTCATCGTGTCCATCTAAAGATCTCATCAAAGAAGTCACCAGAGCTCCAGGTAAGCCCCAACCCCTCTTTCTCTCTCTCTTCCCCTTCTTTCCATGTCATTACACACAGCCACCGACCATTGGATTTGTCGAAAAAGGCCCATGAGTAAAACCTCTATTTTTCCACCATTTGGTTGAGCCCTATTTTCTCATTTTTCGGCCACCAGCACCACCGCCCATGGTGCCGCACCCCCAAGTCATGTCATTCAACCTTTCTACCTTCCTTTCCAAAGGTTATGGCCACCAGTAAGCAACCAATGAGTAAAAAGATGAAAGAAGGCCTGAATCCCCTATTTTTCTGCTCCTCTTCTTTAATTTCTCATCAGTCGATCCTTGCCATTGATCATCCTTTGCTCCATCACCATCGGCCATTTGTCACTGTGGCCTACTACTAATCTTCTGGTCAAGAACCATTGCCCCAATGCCCTCCCCTATTTGACCAAGAAAAGAAAGAAGAAAAGAAGAAAAGAAAAAAAGAAGAAAAGAAGAAAAGAAAAGAAACGAAAAGGAAAAAAAAAAGAAGAGAGAAAAATTTTCTCTCCTCTCTCTCTCCTTCCTCTCTAGGATTTCTCTTCCTGGCCTCTCTCTTTCTCTCTTTATCTCATCCACAAACCCCATCATGACTTGATGCAATCTTTTCAAAAAGATCATCGGAGACTACTTTGATATCTATGCAGTTTATCTGATCATAGTTAACCCCTATTAAGTCATCTCGATATGACTCTTGATGATCTTGATCATAATTGCCTCATCTGAAGGAAACAAAATCTCTATCTAAGAAAATCTAAAGACTCCAATATTGAGCCTTATCGTCCTCTTCTAGGGATCCATGATTACTCCAACAAGATGATCTTGAATCGATTTGTGTCTAGATAATATATCAGATTGATCATCTAATCGATCTTCTTTTTTATTATTATTTAATTTTATTAAATTTAATAAATAAAAATTGATTATGAATTAATATTCAAAATATGATTATCTAATTCATCTAACGAAATATGATGATCTAGAATGATCGAGGTAAGTAAAATCTTATACTCCTTATTAGTTTTTAAATTATTATATTTTTATGTAAATAAATTATTATTGATAAAATTATATTTTTCATAAAATAAGGATCAATATATGATATATGAAAATGCATGTTTTATTATGACCATTGATTTCATAAATATGTTTTATAAAATAGCATGTTTATGAAGCATGAATTTTATTATTTTTCTATATATATATATTAAGAAAAAGATATGAAGATTTCAAATGCTCTCAAGTAGTTATGAATGAATTCTTATGGAAAGGTTGACATCTGGAGCTAGCATCCATAGGAACACAAGCTCTACTGACGGATATAAAGTTGGCATAAGAAACAAGAATTCTATCGGTTAAGAACACTTGCCCTATCATGGATATAAAGAAACTATAACATGAATATCTATAAGCAATATTTTAAAATATAATGCAAATACCTGACAATAATGATTTATGAATTATGTTTATAAAATTTTATGATTTATGTAAGCATGATTGTCTTTATGACTTATTTTATTATATACTTTATAAAATAATTTATTTTATAATACCTATTATTTTTAAATATTGTATTATTATGAAAATACTAATGCTTGATCTGATAACGAAGCGTAGGTTTTGCTTAATAAGCTAGTGTAGCTCATACCATTTTATTTTATTTTTTTTAAGGAGGAATAAGGTTAGGACTGACGAAGGATCTAGGCTTGGAGATCTATATAGCAAGCTTGAAAGTTTTATAACTAAACTTAGTTTATTGAACTTCTAGTAATTATTTATGAATTTTAAGACATAGATTTGGTTTTGATTTTAGATTTAGATACTCTGGACCAATCTTAGTTTGATTATTTGATAAATGATTGAAGTTAAATATTTTATTATATTTTATTTATGATGGATTTTCGCTGGTTGTAATGTATAGACTTCGTGTTATTGAGGGTGGTACCCCATGGTAGCATGGCCATATTACATCCCGAATTTGGGATGTGACAGGAATCTTCTTATTCTTAATTAATTGCTATTTGGTTTATATTTGGTTAAAATCATTAAGATAATTTTGAGATTAGGATTCAGATCTCATGTTTACAAGTGTTGATGCATGCAAAAACATTTTAAAATCTATTTTCGTTGTATAGATGAATCCCTACACCAGCTTCTTTGTAATCTTCTCCAGCAAAAAATTCCACTTGGCATTGTTCAAAATAGAATGATGATGAGGTAGACCCAAACAGTGAATTGGAAGATGTTCAAGCTTGCATCCAAGTATTGCTAAAAAACCTTATGCGCTTTCTTCTTCCATATTCAGGCCAGTGAGTTGAAATTTACTGAAATTAATCTTTAAACCTATAAGCAGCTCAGAAGCATAAAGAATTATGAATTTAAAAGAGTCGAGATGGTTTTTATTTGCATTGCAAAAAATTAGTGTCAGCAAATTGTGCGCAATTGAATTGACCAGTGATCAGTGAAAGATCGATGCCATATAAGAGTCCTGCTGAACCTGCACATCTTAAAATACATGTGAGGGTATCAACCACTGAAATAAAATGCATAGGGGAGAGAGCATTACCTTACTTCAACCCCTTCTTGTTCCAAATTCATTTCCCTAGGGAATTATTTATGAGTATCACAAATTATGCAGTTGAGAGAAGAGATTTAATCCAATTTATTCAATATTGGCTAAAGCCCCACTTTTGAACATTAAACAAAAAGTTCCAATATGCACAGTCGAAAGCTTTTTGAAAATCCAAAATTACAAACCAATCCAACCATTTTAGTCCTCTTACTGAATGCAATCACTTCAACTGTCGTGATAAAGCTTTTAAATATCGTCCTATGTTTGACAAATGCAATTTGGGAGTCTGAAATCAGAGAGCTAAGAAATGGTCTTAACCTCAGAGACAATACCTTTCGTATTATCTTAATTATCCCATTCTTAAGGCTAACGAGTCTATAATCCACCATAGATAAGCTGTTAAATTTTTTTGGAATCAATGCTACATACGTGTAGTTAACCGAGGTTACAGCTGAAGAGTTGTAGAAGGCATCAAATACACTCAGCAAGTCTAACTTAACAACCTCCTATCATTTTTGATAAAAAGAATTAGAAAAGCCTTCTGGGGACTTATTCCCCTCAAGGCTAAACACTGCTTCCTTGACTTCTTTGGTGAAAGGCCTAGACAATGCTAATAAATCTTGAATTGCTTTAGGGTACAAGCTCTCCTAGCTCAAATCAATGACCTTAAGTGCTTTTGATCCCAATAAGATTCTGTAATAAGAGTAGAAGAGCTATTATATTTCTTCCTAGTTTGTCTGACTTCAAGAATTTGGTTCTTTCTTCTCTTACTACTTACACTTACATGGAAAAAACAAATATTTTGATCACTATCTTTTATCCATTAATATCTAGATCTCTATTGCCACATGAATTCCTCTTTCTTTAAAAGGGTGTCAAGCTTATCTTTGAGATCATTGCATTGCTGTCTTTCCTTAGTCACCAATCCATTATTTTCCTCTTTAACATCCGACAGGTCAATTTGTGCTCTTATCTCTTTTTTAGTCATTAAGAGGCTGCCCACATTTTCTTTGTACTCGACTTTCTCAAAGATGATCTGATGTGCCTAAACTTTTAGATAATAATGGTGACAGCATCATTGGATGATGGAACTTCATTTACCATAATAGTATTAACTAACAAAATCCCAAATAAGTATACCTCAAGTTCTCAAATTGAAAAGGCCTGTTTACACTAGCTATCAGTTTGACTTGATTGAACAAAGATAGTTTTAATGGCATATGATCATACGTTGCTTTGATTATGGGAGCTGAGAGAGAGATAAGTGAAAACTTGATGTGCCAATCTATCACAAAATATCTATCTAACTTTGCCAAACAAACTTTCTTCCTAAAGTTTCATGAGGTAAACTTTCTACTAGCCATATTAATCTCCAGTAGATCAGTGAATCCATAAAGTTGTTGAACTCTCTAGCCACTGCTACACTACTTGTTACACCTATTCTCTTTTTTGAAAATCTAATGATATTGAAGTCTCCCAAAATCGCCTATGGTCCATTGATGATAAATTTAGAATTCTTATCTCAAATTAAAAAAAAAAAAAAAAAAAAAATCCTTGTCCTCCAATCATGGGGCCCATATACATTGGTTATTGTCAATTTTGATTGACATAATTTCAACTGAAACTCCATAGTGATGAAGAATTTACATTTGTGAACTAAGTTCCCTTCTACATTGTTTTGATCTCAGGCTATCAATAATCCTCTTATCGAGCCAAAAGCATCTAATGAAAGCCAGCTATCAAAAGAGCCTCCACAAACAATCTTTGATTGTTTGCCATATTGTATGCCTTTTGGTGGCTAACCTCATGCCTTGAACATTCCAAATTAGTAGCACCATTGTAGATAGATACTAACCCAACATTCAGCAAAAATAATGAGTCATTATGTAGAAGTCCCCACTAAGGACAAGTGGACTTTGTGTAACACATTGCAAGGATGAGCCAAAAGAGTATGACTGTATTCAAAGGAGGCTTTGTAACCATTTCCTAAACCCATTCACATCCGATTGAACCATTCTAACATTACTTTTCCAGAATCCATAACCAAAATAAGGTAATACAACCAAAAGTTATCAAGATCAATTCCAAAACATAGACTAGCATAACACATAATCATGTAGTTTCTTACATGGGTCTCACCTCCATCTTACAATGTTGAAGCTCCATGTGTTTTAGTATGTTAGCCACTTTCTCGTCATCCTCGTTGATGAGAAAACCACAATATTTTTCTAGCTTGACTAGGTTACCCATGGTGAGAGAGTTAATGAATGGAATATCATTATGGTATAGGCTTTGCTCTTCGAAACCCGAAGCTTTGATTTTCTTTTTCTAGAACCATGCACTTCTCCTTGGTACTGTTGGGTCTTGAAGAGAGTGTTGGTACTATAGTGCTGGCTAGACTCCCTTTCAGTGACATAAACACCTTCTGAACGGGGATAGTTGTTAGGATTGGGAGTGATGGTATCACCTTTTTAGTCATCATGGTGATATCCATATAAGCGTCTGCTGTATCCTCCAGACTGTTTGATTCAAAATTAGAGGTGGTGGCCCCAACAGCTTTGGTGTGATGGCATTTTTTACACTTTTAAATTTCATGGTGGAAGAAAATGGATCCAATCAGTCAGATACAATGACAAAATCTAAAATTTTCTTAGGAACGGGAAGACTAGGATACCGTTGGTGTAGAACTAGATCGGCTAGTAAGGTAGCCCACTTGATGCACCCAAGGGGCATTGTAGGGTAAGGTCTTTGAGAAAACCCTACAGCATCAATTGCAAGCCCCAAGGAATGATGGTGATCAGTTTCATGCCTCAGGTTATGCCTCTCCAGCAAACTGCTCCCATTGTCGAAGCAAAAAAAGGGTCCCTATTGGTTCTCTTTCCGGGGATCCAAGTTAGTAGACACAAACCAGAACTCCCCTATGTTGTCTCCCACCTCGCCACCCTAGGAAGAAGATTCATAGATTTGGGTGTTAGTAGAAATTAAATAAACCATGAGTTTTACTGAGTATGTAAATGTATTGGTGTGGTCAACCTCATATAGGACCCATGCCCTTTTAAAATAAAATAAAAAGGATTGGTCTTCATGCAATCCCTAGAATCTTTTTCTATGGGTGTGCAGCATGGAAACCAGCAGCAGCAAAAATGAGAGGCAACGATAATGGGGAAGGGAAAAAAAAAGAGAATGTTGGTACTGCTTTATCAGATGATTGGATATGGTTCACCATATTTTGATTTTTATGAAATTTTAGTATGTTGTTCCTAGCATTGTGAGCTACCAATTAAATAATTTAATCTTTAAAAAGACTTCTCTATTAATTATTTCAATCATCAACATCAAAATTATGGTATATCTTTTATGTGGGTTGTTTGATTATCTTTGCTTATTAATTGTCTAACTAGATTGTGGATATTGTTGTTGCTTTGTGATATCCCATTTAATTGCACAAAGAGAAAAAAAGAAGTTTGCAACATTATTATCCGTGATTGCAACTTTTTCCAATAAAGTGGTATCAAAGTAAGGATGTTACTGATCAATTTTTTTGTATTGATTAAATGGAAGCACATACGAGTGGAAGTATGATTAAATTTATATTTTCTAATTTTTCAATTTGGAAGCCCCATACGGTAGATTTATTATTCTAGAAATGTTTGTATGATCTCATTGAAGCGGATAGTGCCAAATCAAGTAAGAAAACTCAGCAAGAGTGATAGAAAATAAATAGAAAGGCAGTAATCAGATGATGGATAGATGATAGTATTTTTCATCATGTTTCCATAGAGACTAATGCCCATAGTTTATGGAAGAAACTGGAGAGTCTTTATGAATGGAAGATTGCAAAAAACAAAGCATTAATGATCAAAAAGCTTGTGAATATAAAGTAAAATAAGGGAAGTTCAATTGTCGAGCATTTGAATAGTTTTCAAAATATAGTAAATTAGTTGACTGCTATGAAGATGATGCTAGATGATGAATTGCAAGCATTATTGTTACTTAATTCTCTACATGATAGTTGGAAAACTCGTATTGTATCACTCAATAATTCATCTCCTAATGATATGGTGACATTAAAAATGGTAAAGAATAGTATGCTTAATGTGAAAATCAGAAGAAGAGAATGAGGTGTGACTATATAGTCAAAATCATTGGTTACAGAAAGGTAGGGAAGGATTAAAATCAGAAACTCATAAAATTTTAACAATCATGACAAGTCAAGGAGAAGATCTAAATTCAGAAAAGAGATAAAATATTTTTATTGTGGCAAACTAAGGCACATAAAAAAGGAGTGCAAAAAATTTAAAACAGAGGAATCAACAGAGAGAGGTGAAGAAAAGAAGAAAAAAAAGATACAACAGTAGTTGCATCTAATGTTGATATCGCCATTGTTTATGATATTGATTCTATAAATATTACATGCCATAATTGTACTTGAATTGTTGACTTAAATGCCTCTTTTCATGTTACTTCTTGGCATCACTTCTTCACATCTTATAATAACGATGATTTTGGTAGTTCTAGGATGGGAAATAATTGAGTAACTAAGATTGTGGACATGAAAGATGTTTGCTTGGAAACCAATATTGGATGCCAACTATTGCTAAAAAATATCAGACATATTCCAAATATCCATCTCAACTTGATCTTTACTGGAATACTTGATGATAAAAGTTACCATAGCCACTTTGATGAAGGAAAATGAAAGCTCACCAAAGGTTCTCTAATGATAGCAAGAGGGAAGATATCAAGCACATTTTACATGTTGCAAGTAAAATTATGTAAGATGGAGGTGAATATAACAAAAGATTCCTCCATTGAATTATGGTATAAGCAGCTAAGCCATATCAGTGAGAAGGGACTTGATATTCTTGCTAGAAAGAAACTCCTTCCTATCAAAGATACATCTCTGAAGACATACACTGATTGTTTGACTGGCAAACAATATATAGTTGCATTTCATAAATCTCCTCTATATAAAAGATCATATGTTTTGGATTTGATTCATACTAATCATCTTTGCACTATGGATGCTAGGAACTCTTGGTGATGCTTTATATTTTGTTATTTTATTGATGATCATTCTAAAAAAGTATGGGCTTTTATTTTGAAATCTAAAGACCAAGTAGATATTTGTGTTCAAGCATTTTCATGCTAGTGTTAAAAAAGAAATAGAAAGATAGCTAAAGTATATTCAAGTAGATAATGGTGATGAATATAGGGTTGCATTTTAAAAATATTATAGAGATTATGGCATCAGGCTTGAAAAAATCATTTCTAGAACACCTCAACATAAAAAAGTAGCTAAGAGAATGATCATACTATTTGTGAAAGAATTAGATGTATGTTCTCTCATGCTAAATTGCCAAAATAATTTTGGGTTGAAGTGATGAGAACTATAGTGGATTTGATCAACCTTTCTCCTTCAGTTCCTCTTCAAGATGAAGTGCAAGAAAGAGTGTGGATTGGAAAAGATATTTCATATGATCACTTAAGAGTGTTTGGCTCTAAGGCATTTATTTACATCATTAAAAATGAAAGATCCAAGCTTGATAGAAAGTCTAAATAGTGTATCTTCCTGGGTTATGCACCTGAAGAGTTTGGTTATAGAGATCCAGTTGATAAAAAAGTTATTAGAAGCAAAGGTGTTATGTTTTTAGTACATCAGATTATTGAAGATTTTGAAAAGATTGAAAAGCCAAAGTCTATCACTATAAATTATATTGATCTAGGTCTAGTGCCTCCTATCATGGTGAATAATGATAATTGGAGAAGTGCACAGGAAGATGATGGTAACGCACATTATGAGCCCATACTTGATAATGATATGTAGATGAGCATGCTGAACAAGCCCCTCCAAAACCATCAATTGAGCCTCAATTGAGAAGATCTACTAAAGAGCATCATCCTTTTCAGAGATATTCATCTCATGAGTATGTGATGATCATTGTGTAGGAGTTAGTGTGGTGCTCCCAAGCCTTAGGAGGCCATGAGTTGAACCATGGAGTTGGCTCAATGTGTCTAGGATTAGTTTAGGTTCTAGGGCTAGAACCGATTTGGTTCTAGGGTCTTGAGATCCAAGAATTTAGGGCTTCAAAGGGCTAATTCATATATGGATCAGGTTTGGATCCATAGGTATAAGATTGGGTCAATTCATGGGTGTACATGAGCTTGGGGTGAGCTCAATCTCATTAGATTAGCTATGGGAGTTTTTGGGTCAAGGGTCAAGTCATATTGGCCATGTATATAATACACTGTGTTAGGCTTTGTAAGATAAGTTGGAATAGAGATCATTTTCTCCATAGATACCTCTCTTCCTCTCTTTCTCTCCTTGTCTTCTCCATGCCACCAGCAAGAAACCCTAGGGATTTCTTGGCAAGGACCTCCAAATAAGGAAAGAAAGGAGGTGCCAAGTTTGCTAGCGCCCCTCTTGGTGTTAGCTGCCCTATCTTGTGAGGAACCCTTCTTCTTGATGCCATCCAAAAAGTGTTCCACATCTCTCACACTCTAGTTTGAAGGCACGAGTGGTGGTGTTTCACATCCAAAAAGAAAAGGGCATGGATTGGAGGAGAAATCCCATCAAGGGGCAGCCACCCCAGAAACTTGCTACAGAGGATTCTAAACACCTCTTCTTCGTGTAGCTATTTCTTCACGTCTAAGTTCTAGATCTTTTAGATGTTAAAATAATAGGTTCCTAGGTTGATCATTATTATACTATTTTGGTTTCGACCCAATCTAATCCTCGAAGGATTAGGAGAAGGAGGGGTTTGAGAAAGGTTGTTGCACAGAGATCTGCATACCTATAGATTTTTTAGCAACCAGTATTTTCTTTGTTTCTTCTCTGATTTGCTGGATTAACATCCAGATTTTTATGCAAGAATTTGGTCCATGACTAGTATTGGAGTAGTACCCAATTTACAATAGTTGGTATTAAAGCTAGATTGAGCATGGAGGAAGGAAGAGAGATCTAAAGGCTGCTGTCCATCCTTCCTAGCTAGGTATTTTTTAGATCTACCTATTATGCTGTTTGTGATTTGGATTTGATCATGGAAAGCAGTGGATTGAAGGTTAGATTTAAGAAGTTTGATAGAAAAAAAAATTTCATCATATGAAAAGTTAGGATGGAGGATCTACTGGTTCAAATGGGATTGGACTCGGCCTTGGAGGATAGGCCGAGGAGATGACTGACAAGCAGTGGGTGTTCTTAAAGAAAAGGGCATCTGTCATGATTAGAGCTTGTCTAGCGAATGAGGTATTATATGACATCTTGGAGGAGAGATCACTCAGGGGCTTGTAGTCGAGGTTGCACATATTATGTATGAAAAAAAAAATATGTATAATAAGTTGATGCTGAAGAAGCAACTATACAACCTTCAGATGCATAAGAATGAGGATGTTGTAGGGGATATTTAGCAGTTCAACCAGATGAGCACGAATTTGCTCAATATTAGGGTGGAGCTTGAAAAGGAGGATAAGATCTTGCTACTATTATGTTAGCAATTCGGGAGCTTCGATTCATTGGTTATTATGCTACTATACAGTAAGGAGATACTGGTGTATAAGAAGATCATGTGAGTGCTTAGGTCCAATGAGCAGTGAAAATAGATGATGAAGAAAGTGATTTTCTAGGAAAGTCTTACTATTTCAAAGAAGCCCAAGAAATGTAACAAAAAGAGCAAGCAAGTGAGATGGAGACAGTCTGAAAAAGGAAGCAAGAAGGTAAGGTGCTTTAAGTATGGTGAAGCAGGGCACTTTAAATGAAAGTGACCATTTTGGAAGAAGTGCAAGGGAGGAGAATGGCAAGACTTGGATAGCTCAATTAGGTCTAAGCCATTGATCAAACCAAATCAAGAGTTGGTTAGATGGGATCAACAATGCTTAAATTGACCAGCCTAATAGGATTAAGTCTAAGTCAAGATCGAGTCACGATCAAGCAAGACCTAATTAGGCTCAGAGGTTAGAGTTTGGATTGTAGGCAAACCCAATTGGTTCTGGCTCAATAATTTGGTGTCTAAGGTAAGTTTGGCACATACGATCGACTAATTTTTAATTAGAAGCTACTCGACCTGAATGCATTCTTGTACGAGTTAATGGCATATTCCTTCCACCTATTTCAATTATGAAATATGGCAAATGGACATGAAAACGGCATTCCTAAATGGATATCTTGAGGAAGACATCTATATGGAACAGCCATTAGGTTTCACATCCAGTGATACTGATCACAAGATTTGCAAGCTGCAAAGGTCCATATATGGACTTAAGCAAGCATCACGGAGCTGGAACACTCGTTTCAATGATGTGATCAAAAAGTTTGATTTCATCAAAAATGAAGAGGAACCATGTATTTTCAAAAAAGGTCAGTGGGAGCGCTCTTGTCTTCCTCGTATTGTACGTGGATGACATCCTCCTTATTGGGAATGATATTCCCATGTTGACGAAAGTCAAAATATGATCGTCCAAAAAATTCTCCATGAAAGACCTAGGTAAAGCATCCTTTATTCTAGAAATTAAGGTCTATAGGGATAGACCGAATCGGATGCTAGGACTTTCACAGAAGATGTACATAGAGGAAGTACTAAAGAGGTTTAGTATGACAAACTCTAAGAGGGGATTAATACCCTTCAAACATGGTATTCATCTTTCCAAGAAGATGTGCCCCAACACACCTGAGAAAATAGAACGCATGAGCAGGATCCCTTATGCTTCTGCAATAGGGAGCCTCATGTATGCCATGCTATGTACACGACTTGATATAGCCCATGCTGTGAGTGTCACAAGCAGATATCAGTCAAATCCAGATGAAGAACACTGGACTTCTATGAAATGTATCCTTAAGTACTTGAGAAGAACTAAGGATATACTGTTGGTCTTTGGTAATGGAGAACTCCAAGTTCAGGGATACACATACTCGAATTTCATGTCCAATATAGATGATCGAAAGTCGACATCTGGGAGTCTGTTTATGTGCAATGGTGGTGCTGTCGACTGAAAGAGTTCCAAGCAAGTGGAGATATCACCTCATCCACGATTACCTCGAGAAGGGTTACGTCGAGGTCAAGAGAGTCGACTCTACAAATAATGTGGCAGACCCACTTACAAAACCATTGGGCCAGCAGAAGTTCGAAGCCCACCTTGAGGGAGATGGGGCTTAGACTTGTAGCCAATTGGCTTTAGGATAAGTGGTAGATTGTTAGATATATGTGCCCTAGAAGTCAGAATTGGCTGACACTTGTAATACACTTCTAGGGGCAAAATTATAATTTTGACTAAAATCAATAAATGGATTATTTTCTATCACATATGTGTATTTAGTGTCTGTGATACATCCTTTGAGTTAATGGCAATGATAATTCATATTTTCAAAAGTTGAAAATTTAAGACATAAAAAATCATTATTAACTCATAAATTGCTCCTGACCATAGGATCATCACGAGGATGGTGATTGATCCGGAAGGTTGGTATACAATCGCTTCTCTTTAGTAGATGAGTCTTGAGTCTACGGTGTGGAGACATCGGAGCGAGAGTACAGGTACTCGTTAGAGAACGAGGGCACTGAGCGTGACCACCTCGAGTAGTCATTAGGGAGTCTACCTTCTCATCCATGACTGACTCGATGCTACAGTAGTGTGTCTGATTCTTTGACCTGAGGTGCATCGGCAGTTCACCTTAACCCTAATCTGACTAGGGTTTGATGAGTTTACCTTAACCCTAATCTGATCGGGGCTCAAGATAGAAGAACTTAATCACACAGGTAGCTACACCAAGAGGTTCGCATTCAGCTCTGATGGATTGCCACCATATACTGCTAGGTGTCACTGATGGATTTTGGGAGCAATTAGAATGATTTAGATGATCGATCATTCTAGCTGTTCGAATCAGAAGAGTTCTGATCCATCAAAAGGAGTTTCGATGATGTCGATGATAGAGATCATGACATATCCCATTACCATACAGAACTGAACCTAAATGGGTCACACAAACAAGGGTTTGAATCGGGTGATCATCAATTGAACTGATCTAGTTCAATTGATCTGAATGAGATTCAATTAGGTTCAAGAAAATCGTGCTAGCACTCGATTGAACCTAACTTTCTTCTTTTGCTATCATAAATAAGTTGTCCTGTCTGAGCCAAAAGAGTTTGTGCTCAATCAGAGGCCTTCATATGGTCTGACTGGAGGATGTCCAAGTCAGAAAAGATTGTCTTATTTTGTAAGACATTACCTGCCATTTTTGGTCACCTACCATTTCTTGTTCTTTGACTTTGGTCAAAAGTCTACCTTTGACTGGTCAAACATTGACCATAGACACTTTGACTTTTGACCACATGTCATGCACCTATTGGAGAGCTGGTGGGGGCCTATCCCCCTGCCAAAACCTGGCAAGGAGGCGAGCGCATGCCACCCTAGGCGTGCGCCCAAGTTGGAGGCACCTAGGAGTCCTAGTTGGACAAGGACTCCATCTCCCTTTTGGATTCCAATTAGAGTTCTTCTAAGAATCCAGTTTGACTGGTCTTAGGCATCCTCTAAGGAGGAATCCAAGGGACTCTATTCCCACCAATCAGATTTAGATCTGATTTCACAAAGGATTGTGATTGGTTTAGAAGAAGAGGAGTTGGATCACAGTTAGTCTATAAATAAGACCCTGTGCCCAACTCAGATAATAACATGATATGATGATATGATTGAGAATCATAATTTTCCACGCCCAAGGCTGCCTCTCCCCTCTTCCTCCATGTCAACCTCCTTCTCCTTCTCCTCTCCACGTCCAAAAGGGTTTTGGACTTTGGTTGGTGCGATCCAGATCAAAGAAAGGCGATCAAAAGCAAGAAGGCTGCGCTGCTGCAAAGGACGACTGCTGATCTTCAAAAGGAGTTTTGAAGATCCTCCAGATTAGATCCAGATCTAATTTTTAAAGATGTGATAGAAAAGAAGAGGATCTCCAGATCCAGCCTGAGTGGGTACCGATAGAGGCCAGGCGCTTGCATGGCTGGATCCAGAACCTTCCGCTGCATACAGGATCATCAACAGGATAATAGAATTACCAAAATTAGGTAAATTAAATTTGATTTAATTTATTCTTATTTATTTTATTTATTAAAATAATAAAAATCAGATCTGATATAGATCAAAGAAAAAAATTTTGAAATATATCTCTTGATCTGATCAGATCTGAACGAACCTGGATCGAAAAATCAGGATTTCCCTTCAACTGGTATCAGAGCCAGGTTCTAAAAATATTTAGATCTAATTTTAAATTTATTTTAATTAGAAAATAATTGATTTTAGATGTCACATGAGATGTGATCAGATCTAAAATTAGAAAAAATTAAAATTAAATGATTAGGATCTAAGATTAGAAGATATGCATGACTAGTTCTAGAATAGAATAGTTCTATAGAATAGTCTTGCATGTTTTTAATTTAATTTGATTAACCCATATTTTAGATCCATTTATTTACTATTTTTTGATATTATAATGGTTATAATAACATCTAAAAAATAGCAAATAAAATTATTTAATTTTAAAACATCATATGAGATGTGATTGATGCATGTCTAGACTAGTTGTAGAATAGTTCTACATAGTTGTCTAGATTAGGGTTTATTTTGATAAGATCAATTTAAATCTAATTTTTAGATTATTATGAGATAATTTAGATCTGAAAACATGCATGATTCGATACATCAGATGTATGCAAAATATGTCATGATTAGATCTACTTTGTATATGAGATATATGATATAGATCTGATACTGTTTTGTAGTTTTGAATGTTCCTGATTAAGGCATTCCTCTTGACCGTCCGGTCATAAGAACGAAGAAGGGTTTGAAGGCCCTCTCTTCCTATTCGATGGGGTGTTCTTATAACGTGTAGGGGTGCTGCGCGTTCGTCCTTAATCAAAAATCCAAAACTTACTTTCTGCAAAACCCTAAATCCTGAAACCCTAGGATTTATTATGCATATTTTATTTATGAACCCTACTTAATTAAGAATTAAGTTTATGGAATATTAATTAGGTATAAAATTAAAAATTTTAAATCTAAGACATATTCATAATACTGGTTTGCCTTGGATAGCTCAATTAGGTCTAAGCGGTTGATCAAATCGAATCAAGAGTTGGTTAGATGGGATCAACGATGCTTAAATTGACTAGCCTAATAGGATTAAGTCTGGGTCAAGATCGAGTCACGATCAAGCAAGACCTAATTAGGCTCAGAGGTTAGAGTCTGGATTGTAGGCAAACCCAATTGGTTCTGGCTCAACAATTTAGTGTCTAAGGTAAGTTTGGCACATACGACCGACTGGTTTTTAATTAGAAGCTACTCAACCTGAATGCATTCTTGTACGAGTTAATGGCATATCTTTCCACCGATCTCACTTACCTGGCCATATCTGTTGATACAGTTCTGATCTGAGGTGGTCAATAATCCGAGCTAAACCATGCCACTAGGTTAGTCATAATTGTTATGACTAAGCCAAGTCTAGTTTAATGAGACCTGAATTAATTCTTCCTAAGAAAAGATTAAGTCTGAGGTCTTCCACCATTGTAGATGTGCGGGCCCTTCCGGGGTTGATTGTTCTCAACTGGATACAGTGGCTCAGTTGCACCGGAAATACAACCATGTCTATTAGGCATTGAATGCTATGGGCTGGAGGATGAGTTAGGCTCAATATTTCGGATACGATGAGTGACTCAATTAGGAACCCAGTCTATGCAAATGGTGGGTCTGACTTAACTAAAAAGTGGATCAATATTTCGGATACGGTAAGATTCATGAATTAGAGATCAAGTTTGGGTGCACCATGATTAGAGAATCATTGAACAAGAGTAGTTCACTCATTGGCTAACCCATCACCAATAACTGTTAGGTGAGATGATGAGTTAGTTGGTGAGACCGCACCACCCACTAAAAATCATTAATCGTGGAGATTTTCGCATCTCTACAGAAGAAGTGTAGGGATCCGAGAAAATAGTGGGAGCTAATTTGTTTAAAAATAAAATTCCTAAATAAATTGATCAAATCAAAATTACAGTATCTAACTAGAATCTTTGACTCTCTACAGAAAAATATTTGCGTCCAACCCATTGGCACGTATCCTGGACACACATAGACTGACTGGACCCAATTATAAAGATTGGCTCAGGAACTACAAAATAGTTTTGGGTTCCGAGAAGTTAACCCATGTACTGGACCAGGACCCTCCCATATTACCAGCCCATCCATCTGTTGAACAGAGAGCGTCTCTAGAAAAATGGATAGACGAAGATAATAAGACCAGATATTACATGTTGGGCTCGATGTCTGATGAGCTCCAGCACCAACATGAGGATATCGGGACTGCACGCCAAATGTTGGCTCACCTGCATGAGATGTTTGGTGAACAGAGTCGCGCAGCCAAATATCAAGTCACGAAATAACTTTTTAAGGCTAAGATGCATGATGGGCAGTCAGTCTAAGATCACTATCTGACAGTGATCAAGGACATGAAAGAGCTTGAGAAGCTAGGTGTGAAGTTGGACTTGGACCTGCAGAACAATATCATTCTGCAATCCTTGACTGATGCATATGGGCAATTCATCATGAATTACCACATGCATAAACTTCAGAATTCCTTGGCCGAATTAATGAATATGCTGGTTACCACTGAGCTTTCTATGAAAGGTTCTAAAGGCTCAGTTCTTGCTATGGAACGGACTTCTTCCAAAAGAAAGTCTTCTGGAAAGAAAAAGAAGTCTGTGAAAAAGTAAAAGGTGGAAGGATCAAAGAAGAAAGGTCCTTCTGGAGGTATGCTCGTTATTGAGTCTAACCTTACGATTTCTTCTGCATCCAGTTGGGTGCTTGACTCTGGTTCTAGTGCTCATCTGTGCACTTCTATGCAGGATCTTGAGGATAGCAGGAGGCTAAGGGATGGACACACGATCCTACGTATCGGTAATGGAGCAAGAGTTGCTGCAGTAGCCATGGGAACATACCCTCTTCGATTACCATCTGGTTTAGACTTAGTTTTGAAAGACTGTTATTTTGTGCCTGCAGCTAGCAGGAATTTGATTTCTGCTTCATGCTTAGCACAAGAAGGTTATGTGATCACCTTCTTTAAGGACCATGGTAACATTCTTTATGAAAGTAATAAAATTATAAATGGTTTTCTTATTAATGATCTTTATCAGCTACATATTGATGTACCTATTCTAACTATCGAGCAAAACATGAATGCCAAACGACCTAGGGATAGTCTAAATGACAGATATCTATGGCACCTGAGATTAGGTCATATAGCAGAAGATAGGATCAACAAATTGGAGAAAAATGGGCTAATGAGTCCATTGACTTCCAAGTCATACCCAACTTGTGAATCTTGTCTTCAGGGCAAAATGACTAAACTCCCTTTTGTAGGACATGGGGAAAGGGCCATAGATCTCCTTGCCCTAGTACATACTGAAGTGTGCGGCCCATTTGATGTGCCGACTAGAGGCAATTTTGTCTACTTCATTACGTTTACCGATGATCTATCTAGGTATGGGTATGTGTATCTTATGAAACACAAGTCTGAAGCTTTTGAAAAGTTCAAAGAATTCAGACATGAAGTAGAAAAATAAATAGGAAAACCCATTAAGGTTCTTCGATCAGATCGAGGAGCTGAATACCTTAGCCGAGAATTCCTAGACTATCTCAAGGAAAATGGCATAGTCTCTCAGTGGACTCCACCAGGAGCACCTCAACTCAACGGGATTTCAGAATGGAGAAATCGAACTCAATTGGATATGGTTCAATCCATGATGAGCTTCACAGACCTCCCTGATTTTCTTTGGGGACACTCATTGTTAACTTCAATCTATCTACTGAATAGGGTTCCCTCTAAAACCGTTCCTACCACACCGTATGAGATATGGCACGATAAGAAATCAAGTCTGAGTCATCTTAGAATTTGGGATTATCCAGCTCACGTCAAAAGATAACAAGCAGACAAGTTAGAGTTTAGGTCCTTCAGAGCTCGATTCATAGGATATCCTAAAGAGTCATTAGGATACTATTTCTACATTCCAGAAGACCACAATATGATTATGAGTCGACATGCCATCTTTCTTAAAAAATAGTTTATTCAAGATAGTGGCATTGAAAAATAGATCAAGCTTGATGAGAAAGTCTCACAAGTGGAATGAGCTAAGGACCAATTGGAACCAAATCAGTTTGAGCCAATAAGAATACTACCTCATCCACCTCGTAGATCGGAAAGAGTTTTCCATCCCCCTGAGAGATACTTAGGTATTATTTCAGAGGAAGTAGAGAAAATGTTCCTCGTAGGTAATGGTGGTCATGGTGATGATCCCAAAACCTACAACGAGGCGATATCAGATATCGACTCTGAGAAATGGCTAGAGGCAATGCAGTCAGAAATTGACTCGATGCACTCAAACCAAGTCTGGACCTTGGTAGATCCACCAGAAGGTATAGTACCTATTGGATGTAAATGGATCTTCAAGAGAAAGATTGGTGCAGATGGAAATGTGGAGACATTCAAGGCTAGACTAGTGGCAAAAGGTTATAGTCAATGCGAAGGCATTGACTATCAGGATACCTTTTCCCCAGTGGCTATGCTAAAATCCATCCGCACATTGCTTGCCGTTGCAGCCTATTTTGATTATAAAATATGGCAAATGGACATGTGAAAATGGCATTCCTAAATGGATATCTTGAGGAAGATATCTATATGGAACAGCCGCTAGGTTTCACATCCAGTGATACTGATCACAAGGTTTGCAAGCTGCAAAGGTCCATATATGGACTTAAGCAAGCATCTCGGAGCTGGAACACTCGTTTCAATGATGTGATCAAAAATTTGGTTTCATCAAAAATGAAGAGGAACCATGTGTTTTCAAAAAGGTCAGTGGGAGCGCTGTTGTCTTCCTCGTATTGTACGTGGATGACATCCTCCTTATTGGGAATGATATTATTCCCATGTTGACGACAGTCAAATATGGTTGTCCAAGGAATTCTCCATGAAAGACCTAGGTGAAGCATCCTTTATTCTAGGAATTAAGGTCTATAGGGATAGACCGAATAGGATGCTAGGACTTTCACAGAAGATGTACATAGAGGAAGTACTAAAGAGGTTTAGTATGGAAAACTCTAAGAGGGGATTAATACCCTTCAGACATGGTATTCATCTTTCCAAGAAGATGTGCCCCAGCACACCTGAGGAAATAGAACGCATGAGCAAGATCCCTTATGCTTCTGCAATAGGGAGCCTCATGTATGCCATGCTATGTACACGACCTGATATAGCCCATGCTGTGAGTGTCACAAGCAGATATCAGTCAAATCCAGGTGAAGAACACTGGACTTCTGTGAAATGTATCCTTAAGTACTTGAGAAGAACTAAGGATATGATGTTGGTCTTTGGTAATGGAGAACTCCAAGTCCAGGGATACACAGACTCGGATTTCATGTCCGATATAGATGATCGAAAGTCGACATCTGGAAAGTCTGTTTCAGCTGTGCAATGTGTGGCTGCAGATCAAGACTGAAAGAGTTCCAAGCAAGTGGTGATATCACCTCATCCACGATTACCCTCGAGAAGGGTTACGTCGAGGTCAAGAGAGTCAACTCCACAGATAATGTTGCAGACCCACTTACAAAGCCGTTGGGCCAGCAGAAGATCGAAGCCCACCTTGAGAAGATGGGACTTAGACTTGTAGCCAATTGGCTTTAGGACAAGTGGGAGATTGTTAGATATATGTGCCCTAGAAGCCAGAATTGGCTGACACTTGTAATACACTTCTAGGGGCAAAATTATAATTTTGACTAAAATCAATAAAATGGGTTATTTTCTATCACATATGTGTATTTAGTGTCTGTGATACATCCTTTGAGTTAATGGTAATGATAATTCATATTTTCAAGAGTTGAAAATTTAAGACATGAATAATCATTATTAACTCATAAATTGCTCCCTGACCATAGGATCATCACGAGGATGGTGATTGATCCGGAAGGTTGGTGTACAATCGCTTCTCTTTAGTAGATGAGTCTTGAGTCTACGGTGTGGAGACACCGGAGCGAGAGTATAGGATACTCGTTAGAGAACGAGGGCACTGAGCGTGACCACCTCGAGTAGTCATTAGGGAGTCTACCTTCTCGTCAATGACTGACTCGATGCTGCAGTAGTGTGTCTGGTTCTTTGACCTGAGGTGCATCGGCAGTTCACCTTGAGGGTGTTATAGTTTGACTACACCATTACTCGGTCTCCTAGCCATATGGAACCCTGAGGTGTATGTTGGCTATAGCATGTTCATTGTAGGAACTGGATGGCATCAAGATGGAATCTATCTACCTCGGTGGTAGAGGAGCAGCCCTATGATGATCATGAGAATCAAGTCCAGAAGCCCATGGCCATGGCAGAGTGAAATAATAGAAAGAGTTTCTATTTAGATTTTCACATTGGACTTCGAATCGAATGATTACATCATATGACAGAAACTAGGGTTTGACGAGTTCACCTTAACCCTAATCTGATCGGGGCTCAAGATAGAAGAACTTAATCACACAGGTAGCTGCACCAAGAGGTTCACATTCAGCTCTGATGGGTTGCCACCATATACTGCTAGGTGTCACTGGTGGATTTTGGGAGCAATTAGAATGATTTAGATGATCGATCATTCTAGCTGTTCGAATCAGAAGAGTTCTGATCCATCGAAAGGAGTTTCGATGATGTCGATGATAGAGATCATGACATATCCCATTACCATACAGAACTGAACCTAACTGGGTCACACAAACAAGGGTTTGAATCTGGTGATCATCAATTGAACTGATCTAGTTCAATTGATCTGAATGAGATTCAATTAGGTTCAAGAAAATCGTGCTAGCACTCGATTGAACCTAACGTTCTTCTTTTTCTATCATAAATAAGTTGTCCTGTCTGAGCCAAAGGAGTTTGTGCTCAATCAGAGGCCTTCATATGGTCTGACTGGAGGTTGTCCAAGTCAGAAAAGGTTGTCTTATTTTGTAAGACATTACCTGCCATTTTTGGTCACCTGCCATTTCTTGTTCTTTGACTTTGGTCAAAAGTCTACCTTTGACTGGTCAAACGTTGACCATTGACACTTTGACTTTTGACCACATGTCATGCACCTATTGGAGAGCTGGTGGGGGCCTGTCCCCCTGCCAGAACCTGGCAAGGAGGAGGGCGCACGCCACCCTAGGCGTGCGCCCAAGTTGGAGGCGCCTAGGAGTCCTTGTTGGACAAGGACTCCACCTCCCTTTTGGATTCCAATTAGAGTTCTTCTAAGAATCCAGTTTGATTGGTCTTAGGTACCCTCTAAGGAGGAATCTAGGGGACTCTATTCCCACCAATCAGATTTAGATCTGATTTCACAAAGGGTTGTGATTGGTTGGGAAGAAGAGGAGTTGGATCACAGTTAGTCTATAAATAAGACCCTATGCCCAACTCAGATGATAACATGATATGATGATATGATTGAGAATCATAATTTCCCACGCCCAAGGCTGCCTCTCTCCTCTTCCTCCACGTCAAACCTCCTTCTCCTTCTCCTCTCCATGTCCAAAAGGGTTTTGGACTTTGGTTGGTGCATTCCAGATCAAAGAAAGGCGATCAAAAGCAAGAAGGCTGCGCTGCTACAAAGGACGACTGCTGATCTTCAAAAAAATTTTGAAGATCCTTCAGATCAGATCCAGATCTGATTTTTGGAGACGTGATAGAGAAGAAGAGAATCTTTAGATCCAACCCAAGTGGATACCGGTAGAGGCCAGGCGCTTGCATGGCTAGATCCAAAATCTTCCACTACATATAGGATCATCAACAGGGTAATAGGATTACCCAAATCAGGTAAATTAAATTTGATTTAATTTATTCTTATTTATTTTATTTATTAAAATAATAAGAATCAGATCTAAAATATCTTAGATCTGATATAAATCAAAGAAAAAAATTTTGAAATATATCTCTTGATCTGATCAGATCTGAATGAACCTAGATCGAAAAATCAGAATTTTCCTTCACTACGATCACTTTCTTAGGATAGATAAGTTATGAGTCTATGATGTGGAGATATCAGAGTGATAGTACAGATACTTATTGAGAATGAGGGCACTAAGCGTGACCACCTCGAATAGTCATAAGAGAGTCTACTTTCTCATCGATCACTAAGCTCGATACTACAGTTGTGTGTCTGGTTCTTAGATCTGAGGTGCATCAATAGTTTATGTTGAGTGGTTATAGTTTGACTACACCATAACTCGGTCTCCTAATCATTCAAAAATCTAAGGTGTATGTTGGCTATAGCATGTTCATTATAGGAACTAGATCGCACCAAGATGGAATCTTTCAGCCTCGTTAGAGAAGTAGTCCTATGATGATTATGAGATCGGATCCTTAAGCCCATAGCCATGGCAATGTGATATGATAGAAAAGAATTTTCTATTAGGATTTCACATTGAACTCGAATCGAATGATTCAATCATATGATAGGATGTTAGGTTTGACAAGTTCACCTTAATCATAATCCTCTTGGAACTCATGATGGAAGTATCCAATCACATAGGTAGCTGCACCAAGAGATTTATATTCGATTCTGATGAATTGCCATCATATACTACTGGATATCACTGGTGGATCTTGAGAGTAATTAGAATAATCTTGATGATCGATCATTTTAATTAGATGAACCAGAAGAGTTCTGATCCATCGAAAGGTATTTCAATAATGTCAATGATAGAGATCGCGATATGTCTCATTACTATATGAAACTGAACCTAACTAGATCATACAAATAAAGGTTTAGATCTGGATGTCATCAATTGAGCTAACCAAGTTTGATTGATTTGGATTTGATCTAATTAGGTTCAAGAAAATCATTCTAGCACATGATTGAGCCTAACATTCTCCTTCTGTAGTCATTTTGGTTCGTCTGACTGGAGCTTGTCCAGATCAGAAAAGTGGTGTTCTAATCTAATTTAGACTTGTCCTAATCCATTAGATGGGAATAGAACAAGACCTGCTAATTCTTGAAACTTTTAAAACAAGGATCAAAGGTTGACCTAGATGTAGGAAAGAAGGGATAGGGGGGTGATAGGGGGTATGCACCTCCTGGAGAATATCTAGAGGCACGCGCCCTTAGATGTTTTCATGAGAGAGGGGAGGGCACATGTCCCCCTAGGCATGTGCCCCATATGGATAAGGGATTTGACCCAATCAAATTATATTTGACCGATCAAAGAGTCTTGATGAGATCAAAAACTAGTTGCTTGCGCCACCCTCCTCCCTTATCTATTTTGTGCAGCAATTTTAGGAGCTTTTTAGGCGACAAAAACTAGATGAGATCTAGTATTAGGCATGGAGATCAGGGCAAGAGTCCATGTTGATTAAGCAAGCAAGTTGCTTGATGCAATGGGTCACTGCAGTTGGCGTAGGAGTCTATTTAAAGACCCTACGCCTTAGGATTTGTATTCTTTCATCTTCCATGCCCGTCTGCTGTCGCCAAAACTATCTCCATGCCCCTTTTAGTGCTCCTCTCTCTCTTCTCCACGTCCATACTAGGTTGGGTATTGGTTCAGCGATCAACTATTGGGCAAAGCTGAAGCAAAGATCAAAGACCGGGTTTCTACATCAAGGGATAAGGTGCTGCCTTTGAAGATTCGTTTAAAGGCTTCATGGATCCAGATTTGATCTAATCTTTTGAGACCAGATCCAGAAGGAGAAGGTGTCTGGAACCAGTCTGAGTGGACTCCGATAGAGGCCAGGCACGTGCATGGCTAGATCCAAAACTTCGGATGTGGTAGATCATCATCAGGGTAATGGTTTATCCTTGAAAGATAATAAAAGTTATTCTTAATTTAATTTTAATTTTAGATTTTAATATCAGATCATTAGGATCAAATCCAAAAACTCTCAGATCTGATTAGAATATGTAGAAAAATTTTTAAAATTTTCATTATAGATCTGATCAGATCGATCCTGTGGCAAAAAATTAGTTTTTCTTACATGATTGTAGGTTTAAATTTGAATCAATTGAATATTGGAGCTTGATTGCTATGAGTAGGAGCGGATGTTGCCATAGATAGAAAGAGACTCAAAAACGAAGAACATTACGTCCATTTCTTCCTGCAATTTCTTTGATTATTCTTTTCTTCATATAATGTTAATGTTTGACTTGCTGTAGGATTAAACCACAAGCAAGTAGAGCCTGGAACTTGATTACTATTTTAATACTCATAATATTAATAGAGATTCCTATTATTTTATCTTGATCTCAAATTTTTTAGTTCCTAAATAAAAATATTCACTATATTTATTAATAGAGCAAATTATTATTAATAAAGATTTATATATAAAGATTTATAGTTCTAGCAAATTTTAGCGACTGTCATTCACATTGATCTAGAGATTTATAGTACAACTCCAATATAATTTATAATAGAAAGGTGCACAAAATTGCTAGTGCTATGAGGTGCTATTTTTGTCATAAAAAATCTACCAATTTTTGTCATAAAAAAATCTACCAAGATCATTGAGGTAAGAATTTTATGATCTACTAAATATTAAAAAGTACATACCAATCATTTTAATTTTAAGTACCTCATAAATATTTAAATACATGATTGGACAACTTGCTTTAACTATTTTTGGTAGAAATACTGAAATTTGTATGGACAAATCTGTTAACAAACTATACAATTTATACTTAGAGATATTTCAACCATGCCATCTTTTAATCAAGTAATATTTTTTGATAATAAGTATATTAATATAGTGTTTGTGTCTATATTATAGGAGGGTAGGCCATTAAAGCTAGAAGAATTCGTTAAGAAAAATATAGTTAGAATGCTACATCTTCATTTTAACATTTATAACAAGCAATACCAATACCTCCTCATCCTTAATGTCTAATCAGGATAGATGTTGCATATTTTGCATGGATTCTGTTAAAAAAGTTATTCCTTTCTATAATTTATTGCCAAACATGATATCAGACTAACAAAATATTATACTTATATTGTTTCTCTACTTATTTATTTAAATCATGTAGATATTACTAATTTTTCTTCTCTTTTTTTTTTGTTGGTTGAAGTATTGGTAAGATGAATGCTCCAACTAAAATGAAAACAATTGCTCAAGTTCAAAAGCGAAGGAATTAGAATCTTTTGTATCAAATAAAAAGGATCGGATACCTTCATATCAATGTACAAATTTTTTTATCCTATGACAAACAATCAATTGATGTTATATTAAACAATTTACCTTTTATATTATAGCTGATCCTTTTATTAGATATTGAAAGTAAAATTATCAATATTTATTAAATATATTTTATTTATAATATATTCTTCATTCTATTTTTCAAGTTCCTTTTATTATTCTATTATCATCAAGTTCTATTTCAGTTTTCATTACATCCTCGTGCACCGTGTGGGTATCATTCTTGTGTCATAATATGCTATAAGAATGGCAAAAAAATGAATGAGCAATTTGTGACCTAACTTATTTTTGGCTAAAAATTTAGCTCAAGCTTGGGTCTGTTAATTTGCAAAGTATGGAGGTAAGGCTTGACTGAGCTCTCAGCTGAATTAAGTTGAAAATATAAAGATATAAATAAAGAAAACTATGGAGACATCCTTTCAAGTTCGGGGCTATTTACACTTAAATCTAAAAAGTTTAAGAGTATCAATTAGCCACCAAAACTTTAAATTTATTGCAATATTATGCTACCATCTATCTAGATCCTATACGACTATACTACTAATGGAGTGATAAAAAGGTAAAAATATCCTTGATTCAAAGAGATTGTCCTTTGTCATTCATATGTCTGTATAAATCTCAAAACACTCCATCTTTGTAATCCATCTACCTGCATGGATCTTAAATCGTCCATCTGCTATCATCCATCCATCTATACAAACCTCAAAGTATCATTCTTTATCATTCATCTACCTGCAAAAATATTAAAGTACTCCATCTTTTGTCATTCATTTGTCATTATAGATCTTAAAGTACTTCAGTCTCAATCATCTATCTACATACATAGATCTCAAAGAGTTTCATACTTTATTATCCATCCACCTACATGGATGTCAAAGCACTCCATCTATGATCTATTTTTATGCACAAATTTCAAAGCACTTCATATGTGATCTATTTATCTATGATCTCAAAACATCCTATCTTTTATCATCCATTCACTTGCATAGATCATAAAGCATTTTATCCTTTATCATTAATCTACCTGCACAACTCTTAAAGTGATTCATTTTCTATCATTCGTCTATATCTCAAAGAACTTCGTCCTCTATCATTCAACTACCTACACAAATCTTAAAGTACTACTCCTCTATCATTCATCTACCTACAAGGATTTTGAAGTGCTTCATTCTTTGTCATCCATTTGCTTGCAAAGTGGTTCATCTTCTCCCATCCATTCACTGCATAAACTTAAAGCACTACATCCTCTATCATCCATCGATCTGTATAGATCTTAAAGTACTCGATCCTCTATTATCCATTCACATGTACAAATCTCAAAGTGCTCTTTTTATCATCATTCATATTTCTGCACAACTCTCAAAGCATACCATTATTTATCATTCATCCATTTACATGTATTTTAAAGCATTCCATCTTTTATCATACATCCATCTACACATATCTCAAAGCACTTCATTTTTTATCATTCATTCACTGCCATTCTCCCTTCATCATTTGCCTTCAATTTCCATCAAAATAAGGGTCTCTTCTTAAGTTAATTGGAAAGATAGTTTCAAAATTTTATAAAAAATTAGTTATCATGTTATCCTTACGTGATAACGTTTTGTAATAGGATAGACAATGAATTTAAAGTTTTGATGGTGATTGACATTTTTTAAATTTTTGAAATCTAAATGCAAATTATCTAAACTTGAAAGAATGTCTCTGTAACTTTTTAATAAACATATTATTTAAGTTTCCTGGATTTGTTTTGGAAAGATTCCAATGGCAAAGTTTCAGTCAAAAAAGATGGAGAAACCTAATGACGGACAAAATTCTAAATATCATAGTCTTTAAGGAAAGTAGGAAGGCTTGGAGTACTGCAAAAATTAGGTTCACCATCTCTCTGGATCCCATAAGTTTCTTTCCTACTCAAGTTTTCAGATGATCTCAATTTTGCTAATGTTTGGAATTATGGTCCTTGGTCCTTCAATAGAGACCTTGCTCTCCAATGATGCACTCCAATACACTAACACAGCAAGGAGGTTAGTCTTTTGACAAAGTGGGAATACGGATCCAATTACATGGGCTTCCAGATGACTGCTTGACACAGAAGATTGCGTATAAATGTTGCTGCAACGATACGAAAGCAATGTCCTGCTGGCAAAGAAGAAGCTGAGAACTGGCGTTTTATGCAAGGAGATTAATTGATGTGGAGATCCACTACAAACGTCTTCCTCTATTTTGCTTTTGCAATGTTATGATCAGAGTTGAAGAATAATGTTGTCTCACAAAAGCTAATCTTGTTCGCAAAATTGTGAAAGCCAAAAGCCCGGTAAAAGAGAGACTTGACGCTCTTCTTCCATCTTCATGTGGTCCTTGTTTAAGAGGGAAAGTCTATTTCCTCTATTTACAAAAGCTATAATGTGAAGTCAAACAAGTTATCCAAAATCCAATTGGTGACCAACAAATTGAGGCTCCATCAACACTTCATCATCGCGCACCATGGTAGTTTGTCATCTTGAACTCGAGGGACGATCTCAAACACAACAGAAGTGAAGGGGTATAACTGTGTCCTAGTTTGGTTTCTTTTTTTTTATATATATATTTTTCCTCTCTCCTTAACCTAAGATGAAAGGCTATTACAGGTCTAATCTATAGCCGAGCTGGTAGATCAGGTCCGGAAAATAATTTCTTGCTTCAGCCTCTCCAGCATCTACCCACACTATAGTACTCAAGACCATTGGCAACACAAATAACTGCTATTCCTGATGCTTGTAAGCGTGGCAAATTCACTCCCGATGCTTCCAAAAATATCGAACATACATCAATAAATGAAAGTCATTTTTCTGATGCTTTGGGAAAGCGGCAACTCTTAATGCTTGTGCGTCGCTAACCGCGAGGAAGCTTAAGTTTTGATGAGTTTGGGAAGCTATTTCAAGTTGCTGATGTTTCAAGCCATGTGGAGGATACTTGCTGACACTTTAAAGTATCCACAAATATATCCAATACCGACGCTTTAAAGCATAGATAATAATTTTATTTTTTAAAAAAAATAATTTAAAAATAATTTATTATTGTACAAAATATATAAATATGTTCAAAATTTATAGAAAAATTCAAACACCAATATAAAGTCATAATTAACACTCCATATAATATAACAAAGTAATAATTATATTGTCCATCATGTTCATTAATTACAACCCATAACCAAGGAGGAGAAAATAAAAGAAATGTACATCTATAAAACTTTAAAAAAAATATAGAGATATTGGGCTATCAGTGATCCGTAGGAGAATGATCATCATCAATTCTATGACTATTGGAACTATAGGAAGCCTACAATAAAAATATGAAAACTTTAGTAGTTGAGAATACGAAAATTATAATATGAACTAAATAATTAAGTATATGTAAAAATATAAATATAGTAAAATATATACCCTAGAAGAGCCTACAAACATCAATAATGCAGATGTCAACTACTCAATCTGAGTCCGTATAGAGAATACCACTATATCATAGTTTTGTCTCATCGCCTTCATCCATGCCTTCATCTGCACCTCTATTTGTGCCTTTATCCATGCCTCCATCCACATCTCCGTCCGAGCCTCGAGCATATAAATATCTATATTACTAGAATTCTCTCTAGTATTCTAAATATATCAGCGCATATCAGATAACTAAGTGGAGATAACTCCAACTCGATAACCCTCCATCTAGCCATCTCAATAGATATGAGTATCCTATAGAACTCCACCTGATAAGGCTCTTTTCTATGCTCATCCATCTACCAAAAAAATAAATGTCACAAAATGTATGATCCATTATACATCACAGATGGTACAAGAAACATATCATATATTTAATATGATACGCAATACATAATATATCATACACACTTTAATAAGCATTAAAATATCAATTTTAATTGACAAATTAACTCTAAGAGTTTCAATAAAACTTATGAGTATCATAATATATGATAGACAATACATTATACAGAGTTTCACTAAGAAGCAGGACGATTATATATACATCAAATTAGTCTTAAAAAGTTGATAATATGCCAAAGAGTTTGAAAGAAGTATATAAATTCTTGTAATATCTCTTACCAATTAAGAATCAGCCAATATAATATCTCTTAAATATAATATAATATTTCATACAAAATATACACATCTTAAATATCTCTTACCAATTATGAATCAATCAATATATTTTTCTTCAATATCAATCCTAACTAAGCTCGTAGCATTTAGATCATCAATGAAAGCTAGATTGTAAAACATATACTATGTATAAGTCTCATCATCCTCTACTTCCAACCATTTTTTCATATCATACATGTCTCTAGGTTTCATTCTCACAACAATAATCCATCCTTATCTTTCGAGTCTTGTATAAAAAATACTTGACTAGCTTGAAATAAAAAATGAATGGATTATTTTTTAATAATACACTAGTATGTATCAATCTTGAAAAATTTATAGGTATAAATTCATTCATATGTTGCTCTAAGCCTCTTGGCAAGTTTATATCCATCCAATTACATCAAAATAATACTACTTTAACTTTTCATAATAATCCAACTCAAAAATATTCATAAGTATATCATAATAAATCTTTTCATCTGCTTCCACCATGACTCTGCTATTTTAGATTTTTTTTAATTTTTCACACTCTTTTGTATGCAAGCTGAATCCATTATTGATAAAATTATTATATCTATTGACAATATTGTTAGAACCTTGAGCAATGTCAATTAATTTATCTGAATAGTTATTCTCCATTATCATTGATATCTAAAAATTATAATAAAATTATTAATTTATTATTTGATATAAATAAATATATTCTAAAATTAATCTTTTTTCACATATATGACTAACTTATTTGAAAAGTCATTCAGAGAATAACTTGATCAACCATCGTTGCTCAATCCTTGAATTGAGTCAAATGCTATGATTTGCTCATCTCTAAGCAACCAAAAATTTGCTACCAGAAAATTAAGTCATTGATTAAGAATATTATATATCATGACAATAAAAGAAATCAACATATGATTATACTAACCTGTGATACAAAAATATTATGTCACTATGAAATAATGTATAATGATGTGCTTGTGCCAAGGATTTTTTGTCAAGAATAATACTTTCAACCTTCTCCAAAACTCTTCCAGTAGTTGAAAACTTATAATTTCTGCATTATCGATAATATTATAATTTTTTAAGATCAATTAAAAATGATCTCTGTACTTTCAAGATATCTTGAATAAAATATCAAATACTCTTCAATAATATATCCTTCCATTATTGAGCTTCCAAGATAGGCTCTATTTCATATATAATCCTTTAAATGTACAAGATATCTTTAAAAATTAAAAGTTTATTAAAAAATCAATACACGTATGATACTACTTTTACTAAAGATTTCTAAATGACCACTATAAAGTTTGTAAACATCATCACTTTGTTAGATATATGTGCCCTAGAAGCCAGAATTGGCTGACACTTGTAATACACTTCTAAGGACAAAATTATAATTTTGACTATAATCAATAAAATGGGTTATTTTCTATCACACCTGTGTATTTACTGTCTGTGATACATCCTTTGAGTTAATGGTAATGATAATTCATATTTTCAAGAGTTGAAAATTTAAGACATGAATAATCATTATTAACTCATAAATTGCTCCCGACCATAGGATCATCACGAGGATGGTGATTGATCCAGAAGGTTGGTGTACGATCGCTTCTCTTTAGTAGATGAGTCTTGAGTCTACGGTGTGGAGACACCGGAGCGAGAGTACAGGTACTCGTTAGAGAACGAGGGCACTGAGCGTGACCACCTCGAGTAGTCATTAGGGAGTCTACCTTCTCGTCAATGACTGACTCGATGCTGCAGTAGTGTGTCTGGTTCTTTGACCTGAGGTGCATCGGCAGTTCACCTTGAGGGTGTTATAGTTTGACTACACCATTACTCGGTCTCCTAGCCATATGGAACCCTGAGGTGTATGTTGGCTATAGCATGTTCATTGTAGGAACTGGATTGCATCAAGATGGAATCTATCTACCTCGGTGGTAGAGGAGCAGCCCTATGATGATCATGAGAATCAAGTCCAGAAGCCCATGGCCATGGCAGAGTGAAATAATAGAAAGAGTTTCTATTTAGATTTTCACATTGGACTTCGAATCGAATGATTACATCATATGACAGAGACTAGGGTTTGACGAGTTCACCTTAACCCTAATCTGATCGGGGCTCAAGATAGAAGAACTTAATCACACAGGTAGCTGCACCAAGAGGATCACATTCAGCTCTGATGGGTTGCCACCATATACTGCTAGGTGTCACTGGTGGATTTTGGGAGCAATTAGAATGATTTAGATGATCGATCATTCTAGCTGTTCGAATCAGAAGAGTTCTGATCCATCGAAAGGAGTTTCGATGATGTCGATGATAGAGATCATGACATATCCCATTACCATACAGAACTGAACCTAACTGGGTCACACAAACAAGGGTTTGAATCTGGTGATCATCAATTGAACTGATCTAGTTCAATTGATCTGAATGAGATTCAATTAGGTTCAAGGAAAATCGTGCTAGCACTCGATTGAACCTAACGTTCTTCTTTTACTATCATAAATAAGTTGTCCTGACTGAGCCAAAGGAGTTTGTGCTCAATCAGAGGCCTTCATATGGTCTGACTGGAGGTTGTCCAAGTCAGAAAAGGTTGTCTTATTTTGTAAGACATTACCTGCCATTTTTGGTCACCTGCCATTTCTTGTTCTTTGACTTTGGTCAAAAGTCTACCTTTGACTGGTCAAATGTTGACCATTGACACTTTGACTTTTGACCACATGTCATGCACCTATTGGAGAGCTGGTGGGGGCCTGTCCCCCTGCCAGAACCTGGCAAGGAGGAGGGCGCACGCCACCCTAGGGTGGCGTGTGCCCAAGTTGGAGGCGCCTAGGAGTCCTTGTTGGACAAGGACTCCATCTCCTTTTTGGATTCCAATTAGAGTTCTCCTAAGAATCCAACTTTGACTGGTCTTAGGCACCCTCTAAGGAGGAATCCAGGGGACTCTATTCCCACCAATCAGATTTAGATCTGATTTCACAAAGGGTTGTGATTGGTTGGGAAGAAGAGGAGTTGGATCACAAGCTTAGTCTATAAATAAGACCCTGCGCCCAACCCAAAGATATATAGAGATTTCCCATGCCCCAAGGCTGCCTCTCCCCTCCTTCCTCCATGCCAAAATCTTCTCCCCTCTCCTCTCCACGTCCAAAAGGAGTTTTGGACTTGGTTGGTGCGATTCCAGATCAAAGAAAGGCGATCAAAAGCAAGAAGGCTGCACTGCTGCAAAGGACGACTGCTGATCTTCAAAAGGAGTTTTGAAGATCCTCCAGATCAGATCCAGATCTAATTTTTGGAGATGTGATAGAGAAGAAGAGGATCTCCAGATCCAAGCCCGAGTGGATACCGGTAGAGGCCAGGCACTTGCGTGGCTAGATCCAGAACCTTCCGCTGCAATCAGGATCATCTACAGGGTAATAGGATTACCCAAATCAGGTAAATTAAATTTGATTTAATTTATCTTATTTTATTTTATTTATTAAAATAATAAGAATCAGATCTGAAATATATCAAGATCTGATTAGGATCAAGAGAAAAATTTTTGAAATATATCTCTTGATCTGATCAGATCTGGACGAACCTGGACCGAAAAATCAGGATTTCCCTTCAACTGGTATCAGAGCCATGGTTCTAAATTATTTAGATCTGATTTTAATTTTATTTTAATTAGAAAATAAAGTGATTTTAGATGTCACATGATATGTGATCAGATCTGAAATCAGAAAAATTAAAATTAAATGATTTGGATCTAAGATTAAGAAGATATGCATGACTAGTTCTAGAATAGAATAGTTCTATAGAATAGTTTTGCATGTCTTTGATTTAATCTGATTAAATCATATTTTAGATCTTCTTATTTACTATTTTCTGATATTATAAGTATTATAATAACATCTGATAAACAGCAAATAAAAATTATTTAATTTTAAATATCATATGAGATATGATAGATGCATGACTAGACTAGTTGTAGAATAGTTCTACATAATTATCTAGATTAGAATTTATTTTGATTAGATCAATTTAAATCTAATTTTTTAGATTATTATGAGATAATTTAGATCTGAAAATATGCATGATTTGATACATGAGATGTATGCAAAATATGCCTTGATTAGATCTAAATTTGTATATGAGATATATGATATAGATCTATACTATTTTGTAGATTTACATGTTCCTGATTAAGGCGTTCCTCTTGGCCGTCCGATCATAAGAACGAAGAAGGATTTAAAGGCCCTCTCTTTTCATTCGATGGGGTGTTCTTATGACGTGTAGGGGTGCTGCGTGTTCATCCTTAATCAGAAACCCAAAACTTACTTTCTGCAAAACCCTAGATCCTGAAACCCTAGGATTTATTGTGCATATTTTGTTTATGAACCCAACTTAATTAAGAATTAAGTTTATGGAATATCAATTAGATCTAAAATTGAGAATTTCAGATCTAAGACATATTCATAATACTGGGTTCGGGCTTGGGTAGCTCAATTAGGTCTAAGCGGTTGATCAAACCGAATCAAGAGTTGGTTAGAAGGGATCAACAATGCTTAAATTGATCAGCCTAATAGGATTAAGTCTGGGTCAAGATCGAGTCACGATCAAGCAAGACCTAATTAGGCTCAAAGGTTTGAGTCTGGATTATAGGCTAACCCAATTAGTTCTGACTCAATAATTTGGTGTCTAAGGTAAGTTTGGCATAGACGACCGACTGATTTTTAATTGGAAGCTACTGACCTGAATGCATTCTTGTGCGAGTTAATGGCATATTCCTTCCATCGATCTCACTTACCTGGCCATATCTGTTGACACAGTTCTAATTTGAGGTGGTCAATAATCCGAGCTAACCCATGCCACTAGGTTAGTCATAATTGTTATGACTAAGCCAAGTCTAGTTTAATGAGATCTGAATCAATTCTCCCTAAGAAAAGATTAAGTCTGAGGTCTTCCACCATTGTAGATGTGCGGGCCCTTCCCAGGGTTGATTGTTCTCGACTGGATACAGTGGCTCAGTTGCACCGAGAAGACGCAACCATGTCTATTAGGCATTGGATGTTAGATATATGTGCCCTAGAAGCCAGAATTGGCTGACACTTGTAATACACTTCTAGGGGCAAAATTATAATTTTGACTATAATCAATAAAATGGGTTATTTTCTATCACACCTGTGTATTTAGTGTCTGTGATACATCCTTTGAGTTAATGGTAATGATAATTCATATTTTCAAGAGTTGAAAATTTAAGACATGAATAATCATTATTAACTCATAAACAGCTCCCGACCATAGGATCATCACGAGGATGGTGATTGATCCGGAAGGTTGGTGTACGATCGCTTCTCTTTAGTAGATGAGTCTTGAGTCTACGGTGTGAAGACATCGGAGCGAGAGTACAGGTACTCGTTAGAGAACGAGGGCACTGAGCGTGACCACCTCGAGTAGTCATTAGGGAGTCTACCTTCTCGTCAATGACTGACTCGATGCTGTAGTAGTGTGTCTGATTCTTTGACCTGAGATGCATCAGCAGTTCACCTTGAGGGTGTTATAGTTTGACTACACCATTACTCGATCTCCTAGCCATATGGAATCCTGAGGTGTATGTTGGCCATGACATGTTCATTGTAGGAACTGGATTGCATCAAGATGGGATCTATCTACCTCGGTGGTAGAGGAGCAGCCCTATGATAATCATGAGAATCAAGTCCTGAAGCCCATGGCCATGGCAGAGTGAAATAATAGAAAGAGTTTCTATTTAGGTTTTCACATTGGACTCGAATCGAATGATTATATCATATGACAGAGACTAGGGTTTGACGAGTTTACCTTAACCCTAATCTGATCGGGGCTCAAGATAGAAGAACTTAATCACACAGGTAGCTGCACCAAGAGGTTCGCATTCAGCTCTGATGGGTTGCCACCATATACTGCTAGGTGTCACTGGTGGATTTTGGGAGCAATTAGAATGATTTAGATGATTGATCATTCTAGCTGTTCGAATCAGAAGAGTTCTGATCCATCGAAAGGAGTTTCGATGATGTCTATGATAGAGATCATGACATATCCCATTACCATATAGAATTGAATCTAACTGGATCACACAAATAAGGGTTTGAATCTG